>RJWJ010007707.1:25111-56466 GCA_004363605.1 Indri indri | reverse complement strand
TTATAGTTTCTAGCAGAAGCATCATATACATATTTTGTTAGATTTATTTCTAAGTTTTCATTTTTTTGGTGTTATTCTAAATGGTCTTTAAAAAATTTATTCCCAATTTTGCATTGTTACTATATAAAAATAGGATTGATTTTAAGTGTTGACCTTGCATGCTGTGACCTTAATAAACTCACTTATTAGTTTTAGGAGTTTTTTTTAAAAAATAAATTTCTTAAGATTTTCCATTTGCACAGTCTGTATCTCATCTGTGCATAGGTTCAGTTTTATTTCTTCTTTTCCAATCTGTATGCTCTTTATTTCTTTTTCTTATCTTATTGCACTGGCTAAGACTTCCAGGACAATGTTAAATAGGAGTGGTAAGAGTGAAAATTCTTGTCTTATTCCTGATCTAAGTAGGAAAGTATTCAGTCTTTCACTATAAGTGTAGTGTTAGCTGTAGATTTCTTTTTTTAATAGATCTTGTTATCAGGTTGAGGAAATTCTTTCTGTTCCTATCTGTTGAGATCTTTTTTTTTTCTATCATGAATGGATTTTAAATTTTGTCAAATGCCTTTTCTGTATCAATTTACATGATCGTTTAAAAAATCCCCTTTAGGGAGAACTACAAAACACTAAGAAAAGAAATTGTAGAAGATGTAAAGAGATGGAAAAACCTACCTTGCTCATGGATTGGTAGAATCAATATCATTAAAATGTCCATACTACCTAAAGTGATCTACAGAATTAATGCAATCCTTATCAAAGTCACATCATCATTCTTTACAGATCTAGAAAAAATAATTCTGTGCTTTGTGTGGAAGAAAAGACCTTGTATAGCCAAAGCAAATAAGTAAAAAGAACAAACTGGGAGGTATCAGTCTACCAGACTTCAAGCTGTACTACAAGGCTATAATAACTAAAACAGCATGGTACTGGCACAAGAACAGAGACATAGACCTCTGGAACTGGACTGGGAATACAGAGATGAAACCATCTGCATATGGTAATCTAATCTTTGACAAAGCAGACAAAAATATACACTGGGGAAAAGAATATCTTTTCAATAAATGGTGCTGGGAAAACCGGATAGGTACATGTAGAAGAATGAAACTGGATCCCCACCTCTCACCTCTCACAAAAATCAATTCAAGATGGATAACAGACTTAAACCTAAGGCATGAAACCTTAAGAATTCTAAAAGAAGATGTTGGGAAGACCCTTTCAGACATCAGCCTAGGCAAGGAATTCTTCAAGAGGACCCCCAAAGCAATCACCACAGCAACAAAAATAAATAAATGGGATCTGATCAAATTAAAAAGCTTTTGCATGGCCAAGGAAACTATCGTTAGAGTGAATAGACAGCCTACAGAATGGGAGAAAATATTTGCTCTCTACATGTCCGATAAAAGGCTAATAAAAAGAACCTATCTAGAACTTAAAAAAAATCAACAAGAAAAAATCAAACAACCCCATCAACAAATAGGCAAAGGAAATGAACAGAAATTTTTCAAAAGAAGACAGAATGACGGCCATAAAACATATAAAAAATGCTCAACATCTCTAATCATTAGAGAAATGCAAATCAAAACTAGATATCACCTAACCCCAGTGAGATTGGCCTCTATCAAAAAATCCCAAAACAACAAATGCTGGAGAGGATGTGGAGAGACAGGTTCACTGTTACACTGCTGGTGGGACTGCAAATTAGTGCAACCTCTGTGGAAAAGAATTTGGAGATACCTCAAAGGGCTAAAAATAGAAATATCATTCTATTCATCAAAGCACCATTAGGCATCTACCAAAAACAGCAAAAGATGTGCTGTAATAGAGACATCTGCACCCGAATGTTTATGGCAGCACAATTCACTATTGCAAAGATGTGGAAACAACCCAAGTGCCAGTCAATTCATGAGTGGATTATTAAAATTTGGTATATGTATATAATTGAATATTACTCAATCATAAGAAATGACAGTGATCTAGCCCCTCTTATATTTTTCTGGATTGAACTTAAGCCCATTATCCGAAGTGAGGTATCAAAAAATCGGAAGAATGGGCTCCACTGGTACTCTCCATCAAATTGGTACTAACTGATGAACACTAGGGTGCTCACATGCCAGTAATATTCTCCAGGGACTAGGGGGATGGGGGGTGGTAAACCCACAACTAACGGACACGGAGAGCATTATAGAGGGGAAGAGCATGCGTCTAACCCTCGCTTGGGTGAGGCAAAGACATAAAATGTAACCATAATGTTTGTACCCTCATAATACCCTGAAATAAAAAAAAAAAAATCCCCTTTAGATAGTTAACACAGTAGATTTACACTGATTTTCAAATATTGAGCCAGGCTTGAATTGCCAGGGCAAACCACACTTGATCAAGACATATTTTCCTTTTTATATATCACTCTATTCAATCTGCTAACTTTTTTTGATGATTTTTACATTCCTGTCCATGAGGGATATTGGTCTGTCATCTTTTGTATTGTTTTTGCAGAGTAATGTTGACCCCATAAAATGTATTGGGAACTGTTCCTTCTATTTTCTGAAACAGTTTGTATAGTGATGGAGTTTGGTGGAATTCACCAGTGAAACCATCTGGGCCTAGAGATTCCTTTTTCAAAGTTTTTTTTTTTTATTACAAATTAAATTTATTTTATAGTTATAGGGGTATTCATGTTATTTATTTTATCTTGGATGAGCTTTGATAGTTTATAATTTTTGAGGAATTGATCTCTATTATGTAAGATGGAAAATTTATGTCCATTTATATGTCCTCATTTTATTTTTAATGGCAATGTGGTAATGATATCTCTTTTTTAATTTTGGTGATTTGTACCTTCTCTCTTTTTTCTTTGTCAGTCTTTTAGAGGTTGATCGATTTTTCATATAACCAGCTCTTGGTTTCATTTATTTTCTCTGCCAGTTTTCTGTTTCTAATTTCATTGATATGCTTTTATTTTTAGTATTTCTCTCATTCTATTTTGTTTTCTAGTGTCTTAAGGTGGAAGCTTATTTATTTTTTATCTTTCTTTTTCCCTAGCATAAGTATTTAATGCTATACATTTCTCTCTAAGCACTGTTTTAGGTATATAACAGAAATATTGATATGTTATATTTTTATTTTTATTCAGTTCAAAATGTTTTCTAATTTTTAAAATTTTTCTTTAGACGTCTTTTTAAACCATGGATTATTTAGAAGTGTGCCGTTAATTTCTAAGTGCGCAAATATTTTTTGTTTTATTTCTATAATAAATTTCTAGTTTAATTCCGTTATGATCGGAGGACATACTTTGTGTTATTTAAGTTTGTTAAGGTTTGTTTTATGACTCAGGGTATTTTCTATCTGGTGAATGTTCCATGTGACTTGAAAAATTTGGGTACAGTTCTATACATACTAGATCCAATTGGTTGATAGTGTTGCTTAGTTCTATATGATTTTTTGATTACCAGTTCTATCTTCTACCAGGAGAAGAGTACTGAATTCTTCAGGTATAATTGTGGCTTTACCTATTTCTCAATTTAGTTTTGCTGGTTTTTGCTTAATATATTTTGCAGCTCTGTTAGGTGCATATGCATTTAGAATTATTATGTCTTCTTGGTGAATTAAGCCTTTTATCATTATTTAATGTCTCTCTAGGTGCATGGTTTGGCTTAATTTTTCCATCTGTGTATGGAATTCAAGAAAAATAGAGTTAGGGCATCATAGATTTTTCATTGTAGACTTAGTCTTGATTATATTCTCCTCTTTCTATAAAGCTAACTTGTAAAGGTCTTGACTCTTTTAATATTAATTGAACCAATACTACCTGCTTGGCTATATCTCAAACATGGAAAAGTTAAATGAGCTCGTTACTGGGAAACTTTTAGTCTAGTGAAATCACAGACATTTGCTAGAGAAAATGGGTTTCGGCTTTGTTTCTTACACTATACAGTAGGAATTACCTGTTTTTGAAAGGCTTAATTTCAGTTTATGGATTCTGAGTAGATGAAGTCTCCTCCTTGACCTAGGGTCCTCTCTGCTTTGGTTTTTATCCGTCTCTGATAGATATGCACAGTTTCTAGGAGAGGTAGGCTATCTGTCTGTGACACAGGTGGCTAAAGAAGATAAGCAGAGATAAAAAGAGACTTGGGGCAGTAAGGGAAAACAAATCTTCAAAAAGATGTTTCTCTTTCCCCAGCAGCCTTAAGTTTTGGTCACTCAGGCCACTGCACTTCTGATAGACTAATGGTCTGATAGGATGTGGCAAACACAATAATCTCTAGCCTGTTGCACTTAAGGTAAGGCTCTGCAGTGGAAATGACATGGTGCCAGTAGCCTCTGAAACAACCTTTCCTTGTTCCCAGTCTGCCTCTGAAGCAGGAAATGACCATTCTGGAAGCAACGTGGAGAAGGAGCGAGGTTAGGAAGGCAGAAGAAAGGGCAAAAGTCCCTGAAAACATTTCTCTTGCTTCTTTTTATATCTGTCAAATTAATTATACTTCAACTGAAATAATAGATGGTCACCAAATTGAACACCACCCTGAAATCTATTCTCAGCATTAAACTACCAAAGATTAACTGCTTAAGTTGTGAGCTTTAGTTTATAGCATCAGCATAGCCCTTGAATGAATTATGGACTTGTAGTCACTCCAGAACAATCTATTACCCACCACATAACAGAAAATGCCATTTATTGCAATTTGTGCAAACTATAAATCAATACATTATTACTTAGAGGCATGTAAGCTGTGGCTATACTGCATACTCCTGCATTTACTAATGGTGTGTGTGTTAGGTGTTGGGGGAGGAATAGATACAGATTTTTTTGGTCTCCATTTGAGTACTTGTGAAAATTCCCAGGAGAGTTAAGAGTGGTTGCTGTCTCCTTATGTTGCAAAGAGGCATCTCTTTCCATGTGTTCCTCTGGATCTCAAACAGATACTGACCAGTCTCAAATAATCAACTTTTTTTTTTTTTAATAGTCAACTTTTGAATGTTGTTTTAAATTGGAAGAATTGATTGAACACAAGTTAGAAGGTATTAGAATCCTCTTGCAGAGGTTCTAACCCTGGATGTACACTGCAATCACCTAAGAAGCGGGGCAGACTTTCAAAAAATGTTGAAGCTTATGCCAAACCCCAAACCATTCTAATCAAAACTTTGGGATTTGAGACAGCAGAATTTTTAAAAAGTCATCCAGATAATCGTATCATGCAGCTCAGGTTAATTACCATTGCTATACTGAATAGGAAGAAAACAGAAAATGTAGAGGAGGATAGTTGTGGGCTGTAACTTTCTCAAATCAGAGTGGAAATACATCCTAAGAATTTTAGATAAAAATAAATCCATGGGATGCTGCTTAGAGTGGTTTTGAGAATATTCTAAGGAATGAAAAAAATAAAATTAATTGTACCTGCCACAAAGAAAGTGCTTAATAAATCCTTATGTCCCCCTCGCCCTTAAAAATGCAAACTAAAAGGGACCTGATATGTGTCAATAAGCATACATCAGCCTTCCATAAAACTTTGTCCCTCTGTCTTGGTTCTTCGTGCTGTGGTTCTTGACCCTTCCACGTCATGGCATACCGAGGAAAGAATATTTTAACTGCACACTTGAGTGATCAGCTGAGACTGCTGCCCAGTTGCCCTGAATTCTCAGGGTTCACTATCTGGTGGGAAACATCTGGCTTCTTGTCCTGGGAAGACTGGGAAGTTTTCAAGAGTCGCCAGGTATTTCTTGACTAATGTGTACCTCTTGAGACTGTTTTCAGTTTATGAACAGCACCAAGGAGACATGAAGCCACTGAGATGGCTTCCAGATCATAAGGTATAACAATAAAAATAGCTACAGTTTTGTCAAGTGACTATTAAATGCTATCTACTGTGCTAAAGTGCTTACCAGACATCAGCTTCTTTTATTGCTCTTACCACCTCGTAAGGTAGGCATATTTATTCCCATTTCCCATTTTCCACATAAGGAACCTGATATACAAGGAGATAAGCGATTTGCTACATCCATACTCCTAACCATGATTCTGTGCCACCTCAGGGTATCTCAGCATCTCCATTCCATTCATTCCATCTCTAGTCTTTTCATTTGTAATTGAGATCCTGCCTCCTGTGTGTGATCTTCCCTGACCTTCCCTGACCACCTTGTTGGTTTCTTTTACGTTGGGCCTTGGAATCCTGTAGCATTTATACGCTTCTCTGTTGTGCTGACCCTTTCTGTTCCATGTGGTTAGTACATTTGTGTGTTGTGTGTGTGTGCATGCACTTGTGTATATATAGGTGGTGTGTGTTTCATTTTCCAAAAGGGCCTATAACTATCTTGACAGCAGGTCTGTGTTTCATGCATCTGTGTTTCTCTATGGATGCTTTAATTATGAAAGAGCTCAACAGATCTTGGTAATCAACTGATTTTCAGGATATTTTCAACAGTTTTTTCCTTGAGGAGTAGGATAAAACAGAGGTAAGCAATGTGGCGTAGTGAAAGGGTGACAGTTTGAGAAAAGACAGACCTTATTAGAGTTATGGGTCTGCCATTTACCAGCTATGTGTCAATAGACAAGTCACATATTTTCCAGAGCCTCTGTTTTCTTATCTGTAAAGTGGGCACAATAGTGTTACCTTGTTGAATAATCTTGAGGATTAGAGTAATATACATAAACTATCTAACCCAGTGCTGAAACTTATCTTTAGGAAGTGGTAGCTCTTTAATAATTGTTATTACATATCAAAATTGGTTTCCATTAGGATTTTTTTCTAATATAACCTTTGCAAGGAAAATGTCAGGACAGGTTCTGTTAAGGTGAGTTGTCTTTATATACTTTTATTTTATGTCTTGTTTGGGGAGGAGTGTTGGGAGACTGGCAGGGGGCAGGTAGCAGATCTGGTGAGTGAGAGGCATGGAGGGGTGGGGAACCTGTGGCCCTGGGGCCACATGTGGCCTTCTGGATCCTTGAGTGAAGTCTTTTGACTGAATCCAAGTTTTCTGTGAGGTTTGGATTCAGTCAAGGGGCTGCACTTAGGGATCTGGAGGGTCACATGTGGCCTTGAGGCCAGGGTGTGTCATTAGGTGAGATCCACTCAGTCACAAAAACCCATCTTGAGCAGTCAGTTGGATGGAGTGTAATAGCAAGAGCACTGGACAGGGAGTCATGGCAGCTAGAATTACCGCTTAGCTCTCCTGCAAACCAGTTATGTGACTATGAATAACAACCAAATCCAAGTATCAGACTCGATCCAGCCAGTTCAGAAACATCTTTCCTCTGAAGTCTGCCTAAAGGGGCTTACCTCCTTCATTCTCAAAGACAAGAAGAAGGACTCATTGAGGATGGATGAATTCTTTTCCCCCACAGGACAATAGCTATCCAAGATTTACTAGAGTTAACCTAAACAAAATTCTATGTTTTGTCTCTCTACTTCATGTTCTTCTCACTTATCACCCATAACTGGAATGACTGTCCAATTTATCATCCAAACCAAGACACTTTTGAGAGTGAAGGCAGATGCTACTAACAATAAACTGGGATTTTCTTGGGCTAACTGAGGGGTGTGGTCACACTGTCTTGGACAGTTTATTGCCCTTCCTTATTGGTGTAAGTCCTCCCTTAGACCATGTCTTCCTCATCTCTAGGTCCCCACCATCCTGTACAGAATCTAGGACACAGCCAGTACTCAATAGATGTTTGGCAAATGAAGGAACTGAAGAATGAACTAATTGGGAACACTGGGTGACCTTGAACAAATTACTTGAGGTCTTTGCACCTCTAGAAAATGAGCAGAAGACTGATGATTTCCAAGGCCCTTCTGACGTGGAAGCCTGTGACTCTTCCCATCTTGGGCAGTGTCTGCTTCCACACATCCTGTGGGATGACTGAGACGTGCTCTGTGAGCATACCTGGCCCTCAGATGGAGCGGATGGTGAGAACACTGTCAATGCCTGCCCTTGTGGGAGCGCTTGGAAAGATCTCTTCACATCTCTGGGAGTCTAAAAGACAGAAAAGAGAATGAAATTAAGAAAACCATGTTTGTGCCTTTCTAATTTATGGTTAGTAAAAATAAAAAAAATGAGGCATGGAGAGGAGGCTCAATGATGCCAAGGTCACAGAATAAATTGAATAAATTGGTGACCAGGATAGGAAGGGCCTCAGACGGCTATTTACTTAGGGAGCTCTTTCAACCTGAGCCGGAGATCTGAGCCCTGAGGAGTTCCTCAGCATAAGCAAAGGGCAGCGTTTTGTCAGTGGCAGCCCTTTCGTGGAACCATAACTGCAGTCATATTGAATCATGAACTAGATTAGCCACATTAGAGGTTTAGCTGTAATATATTTCGAAGTTAAAACACAGGCTGTGGCAGTAGTATCAAAACCTGTAATTTCTGATGCAAATGAATGGCATGAAAAATGGCCTCTGGCTACTGGGACAGACAGAAGAATATGTGAGTGAAATAACATGGCAGTTATGTCAAAATTGGAAGAATAACTATATTCCAGAACAGTAAATTATTGTCACGGCCTGACTAGTGGGGTAACCCATAAGGCAAGACATTGTGTTTTTTGGTACCTGGATAAAATTACATTGTCAATTTTGTTTAGTCCCTCTTTAAAACCTGAACATTCATTTTTGAAAATATGTGTGGAACATAAGGTGACATTTGGAAAAAAAGCATAATTTCCAAAGAATACTGATCCCATTAGTTCTTATATTACAGATGCCAATGAATTTAACTTTTATAGTGTTGCTAACACATGGAAGGCATAAAATGGACGTTCAGCTACCCAGGGTTTTCAACAATGTCTCAGGGAAGTTACCTGAGCTTTATAAAAGATTTTGTGGGGCATACTATGGCATCAGGTTTCACAGGCACAAGGCCTGTAAGCAGAGTTGGAATGAGAAATCTGTGTGTCTGAAGACCATTTATTATTGGCTGAATAACCATATGTAACCTACATAAATGTACTGAGCCTAACTTTTCTTATCTTTAGAATAGGGATAATCTTCCTCACAGGGTCTCATAAATATTAAAAATGATAATATGGGTAAAGCATTCAGTTTTACCCCTCATATAGGTAAATGTTCTATAAGGAAGAGCTGATATTTTTATTATTATTATACCTCTTATATATGATATGCATCTTTTAAAATTTATATTTTTAGGGTTGACTCAGAGGTTAAAGCAAATTTAGTGAGTTTAGCATCTTGTTTACATATTTAACATTTGCACATGTTTGAATTGACTATGATTGTGGGTTGTTTTTGTGTCTAATGAGTTAGCTAACCTTTCTAAAGGTAGCACTTTTTAAAATGCTTAACGGATTAATCTGATGGAAAATACTGGTCTATTTCATCTTCACTTATAAAATATTTACTAAACATTAGTTATTAAAATATAAAATAAATATAACATTAAAGATTTTACCCTATGTTAACTTTAATTAGTTATACACACAGATGAAAATTTATTAATTTAGGAATTCACCCACTTATCCCAGAGAGCAACAAACTCAAAGGGGGCAATAATGTGGTTAAGAGCAGAGCTTTGGAATTAGATACACCTAGGCTTGATTCTGGGCCATTCTTGCTAGTTGTGTGTCCTTAAACTAAGCCTCTATGTGCCTCAGTTTCTTCATTTAGGAAATTAAAGTAATATCTACTACCAAATTGTAGAGATTAAACAAGGTACTACATATAAATGCTTGGCATGGTGTCTGTCACATGGTATAGTCTACATAAATAGTGGCTATTGTTAAAAATGTTATGTAGGGCCTAAAACCATAATTTGATCAAAAGGCAGAAATATTTATAGGGTTATTCCATATACGGAAATCATGTAAATATCCAAATAGTTCTTAAGAGGTGGTCACAAGGATGGATATAATTTCTGTGTAGACAATGGAATCTTTTTGGTCATTTTTATAACTGGATGGGATTATTTACTTGGTGTTCCAATACAGTTTTTAGCTCCTGAAAACCATGGAAGAAAGAAAAGCAATATTGCACATTTTAAGTGATTATACTATATTGAGAAGAAGTGAGATAAGGCAGTTTTTTCTTTCTTTCTTTTCTTTTCTTTTTTTTTTTTTTTAAAGAAAACTTACTATTTTGGCTACCAGGTTGTGGTCTTGGGTTAATGTTATAGGCAACCTCAGTTTGATGTAGTGCATTATAGTGTTCAAAGCATTTTTTATTACTGTTATTCCAGTAGGAAAGTGTGGGTATGATAAAGAAATGAAACTGGTATTGGTAAATGTAAGGAAAGCTAGTAAAAAATGTTACTGCCTGAGTGAATGTTTTTGAAGACCAATATATGTAGATAGATATGGTTTGCCAATTGAGAATTTGAAAATGGTCTATTTTGTCATCCAATAATTTTGGTTGTGGGTCCCTTCTTTCTTTTGTTAAGAAGCCTCAGATTCCACAATTTGCACTGGGTTTCCCCCATGGTGAATATAATGCGTTACCATAATTCAAGTCATATTCAGTTGACTCTGTGGGCTCCCTGAAAAGCCCATACATTTCAAATTTATTTCCAAGGTCACAAAGCTATCCCCTATGGCAAGTGCAAAAGGCCTTTGATGTGGTGGGCACAACATCTGTGCAGACAGACACACTTAATTCATGCCGTGCTTTGATTTCACATTTTGGTTGAGAGGTAAGATGTTTTGAACCCATGTACAGTTAATGTTAAGTCACATTAAACAATTAGGAAAATGGGCTTTGGCAATGGGGAGATAGCATCCTGGCTATAAAGTTTGTCCTGGAACACCTGGCAAGGAAAAAGAAGGACTCCCATACTGTCGTTGTTGCCATCACTTCTGTTTATATGCTGCTGTTAACTCACAATCATGTCCTGAGATGCAGCATATTCAATACTCACCTGCAGAGCTCCTAAATCTGCCTCCTCCTGATTTCCCAGGTCAATAAGTAGTACCAGTATCCTCCCAGGTGATTGTGCCAGACCCCTAGTGTCCTTCTTAATTGATTTCCCTTCTTTACCTCCATATCCAATTGATTGCCAAGACAGACTATTCCTAAAGTTACTCAAATTTGTCTATCACTGCTTATCCTCATCTCTTACTTTGATAATCACCATAGTCTCTCAGATTTCCTTCTTCACTTCAAGGCTTGTTTTACTCTAAGCTTTTTCTATTCTGTAGCCATGATGATAAGTTTAAGCCACTTCCCTTCTTAAAGTATTTTGATGGTTTCCTGCTGCTCCCCTGGATGAAAAGATCTAAATTCTTTCATCTGGCCTCCAAGACTCTTCCCAGATCTCAGAGATCCTCCTATGTTAGCACTCTCTACTTTTCATTCTGAGTCTATGCTGTTCTTTTTGCATGGAACACACTCTTCAGCTTCCTGCTTTGCCTAAATCCCATCCCTCTTTCAGGGCTCAGCTGAGATGTCATTATCATGGGAAAGCCTTCCCTGACTGGATCCCTGAACTCCAAGTCAGGACTGAGTTATTGGGTCCTTCCATGCACCCTGCATTGGATTCCTCGTGGTGTATTCCATTTCCTGTTTCTTTGTCCACATCTGCTGGCTATAAACTCCTCCAAGCAAGGATTAGTTCCAGTACCAGCAGAACGGCACATTTTCAGAGTTTGGAAAATATCTGTTAATAAATATATGATTTTAAATCTCCCACCCCTCTCTCTCTCTACAACTAAACACCAGACTGTGATATAGTTTTATCTATACTTCTGAGTCTGTGTTGGGACCTTTTATAGCCCATTTCTGTAAAGGGCCTTCTATAGAAATGTCACTGGAAAGTTAGAGGGTTTTTTTTAATATAATAAAATATTATTAAAAGACATCAGAGCATGAAGTTCCATATCTAGTCTGCAGGTAGTGGAAGTGGAGCAGAACTGATATACAGCTTCTTGTAGAGAGTAAGTGAAAAGAAGTGCTGGGAATGCAAGCACAGTAGAAAGGATGTTTTATGTGCACATCCCTTTCCTTTTCTCAGTTTACACATTTTTTCTGAATTGTGGTATTTAGTTGAGTGATAAGAGAATTCATTTGTCATGTATACAAGTAATTTTTAAGTGCTGTCATTTATGAAAGGCTGGGTAGGCACCACTGGGGCTATAACAGAGGATGGTCCTGTTCTAAAAAATCTTGGAAGGTTAGGAAGATGAGATCTGAATAGAAACATCACTTGGAAAGAGTCAAAAATGGGATTTATTCAGAGGGTTATGACAATTGAGGTGGGAAGTGCTGAAGGGAGGAGGTGCTGCTTGGTGATGGGGCAAGAGGATTGCAAAGTTCACAGCCACTGCTCCCCCACTGCCCTCTATAAAATGGAAGCAAATGAGCCCTGGAAGAAGCATGGTTTGGAGCCATGTGAATTTGTGACTCTGTCATTTCCTTGAGCAAAGCTGTAGGACATTGGGGAAGCTGCTTAATCATGCCAATCCTAAATTTTCCTGTTAAAAAAAATGGGGATAAGCCATACTTCATTAGATTATTGCTATATGAAACCACGTGAGTTAACATGACTCATGCAAAATCGTCTAACATTATGACAATTTATTTAAACATTAGGGCTCCCAGTAGACAGGAATTATTACATGCCTAGGGATTAGAGGAAAATCTTAGAGGAAAGCCAAGTTTTAAAAGAAAGATTCAAGTATGCATTAGGTTTTGCAGGATCCAGGAGGCAACATTGAGTATAAAAAAGATAAGCAGGATGGAGTGATCACATAAGGGGGCTAGAAGAGCTTTCCTGGGTGCAACCAGGCATATGATGACCAGGGCAGATGCCAAGTCAGGGCCGTATGGGAATCTAGGAAGAGAGTGGGTTCATGTATTGTGTACTTCCTACTACTGTAGGAAAAATTCTAAGATGACCCCCATTACCCATGCCCTTGTACAATCCCATTCTCCTGAGTGTGGGTAGGACTTGCAAATATGATGGAATTTCTTTACCATAATTATAATATGTGGTAAAAGGGACTTTGCAGGCATGATTAAGGTCAACTAATCAGTTGACTTTGAATTGATCAGAGGGAGAATATCCGGGATGAGTCCGACCTAACCAGGTGGGCCCTTGAAGAGACAAGAGGTAACAGTAGAATCTTTTCTGCTGGTCTTGAAGATGTAGGTTTCCATGTTTTGAGATGAGGGTCCCACATGGCAAGGACCTAAGAATGGTTCCTGTTCAATAGCCAGCAACGAAATGGGGACTTTGGTCATACAATTACAAGCAAATGAATTCTTTCAACAATAAGTGAGCTTGGAAGGGATCCTGAGTCTCGGATGAAATCACAGCCCTGGAAAACATTTTGATTTCAGCGTAGTTAGACCCTAAAGCCCTGGCCAACTCATACCCAGACTCTTGACCCAAGAAATCTGTGAGATAATAAATCTGCGTTGTTTTTAGCTACTAAATTTATGGTGATTTGTTCTATGGGAATAGAAAACTAAGACACTTAATCTTTCTTGTCTACCCCAGACAGAACATCCTTTTGACTCTACAGCCTTCTGGTCACTCCTTAGTTGGAGCCCCAATCACATTATTTTGTAATGTTGGTTTATGGCTCTGTTTTTCTAGGATGTGAACTCTTTATAAAAATCTAGGTGTAGCAGAGAAAACTTGACTTTTGGAATCAATGTGACATATATTCTATACTTGGATCCATCGATTAATAGTTGTATGAATTTTGGCAGTCTATTCAACCATTCCAGACATCAGTCCTTATTTTCAGAATGGCAATAACACAAGTAGATCAGTGGTTCTCAACTCTGGGTAATTTTGCCTTCCCCAGGGCTACATTTGGTAATCCTGGAGACATTTTTGATTGTCTCAACTGGGGGTGTGTGTGGGTGCTACTTGCATCTAGTGGGTAGAAGCCAGGGATGCTGCTAAACATCCTCTAATTCACAGGATACCTCCCTATTACGTAGATTTATCTGGCCAAAAGTGTCAATGAGGCCAAGGTTGAGAAATCCTTTACTAGACTAATGAAATTATTATGAAGAATGTGAAATGACTTTCATCATGTTTCATGTTTTGGGAGAAGGGTTATAAGTCCCTTATGAGGGGACTCTAAATTATTGAGGCAGGTACCTTCCACAAACTACACATGTGCTTTCCTTGCCACCACAATATTCTGAATTTGTCCTCTTATCTTTTTCTCACCCACCCAAAATCATTGCATGCATTAAGAAATGTTACTAATGACAATTTCCTGTGCAGGAAATAGTTTGAGAATCATTGGCTCTAAAACATAGCCAGTACTGAATGATTCCCTTTCCCATTCTGAGTTTTATGATTTTGTCTGATCTTTAATACCTATCTGAGTGCCTAACATATATCAGAAATTTGCTAATGCTTACTAAATGTCTGAATAGATGAATGTCCTTCTTTTAAAATAACATTTTTTTGTAATTTATTACTTCTGTAGCATTTTGCTTCTGTTATGTAGTATAATATTTTGACAATTTAACATTATGATAAAAATGTAAGGAGAATGAAATTGCAATTGGAAACTGGATTACATTGGGCCATTGATTTACTGTTACTGAGCCTTCTCTAAAGGAGGTGTAATAACCCCCATCTCATAGGGTTGAAAGAATAAAAGGAAAGCTGGTAAGCTGCTCCCGTCTTTCAAGACTCAACTCAAATCTCAGTTCTTGTGGAAGGCCTTTGGTAAATTTCTTGGTAACCTACTGTTCTCTTAAAGAAATTTTGTTCCTGTGTCAATTATTGCACATACCACATTGTGCTACCAGTGTTTGTTTACCCTTCTGCTTCCTCTGCTTGAGACACATAAGGGTCATTTGTTTAATCAAACTGTTTTATTTTAAGATCATTGTAAATTTAAATGTTGTTGCAAGAAATAATACAGACCCCATGCACCTTCTACCCAATTCTCTCAAAGGTATTAATACTATCTTGCAAAACCATAAGATGTGAAACTTAGTTTGATGTTCATTTTGGGTGTTTTTGGTCTATGAATTTCATTTCACCATTTGTTGAAAAGATTATATTTCCTCCATTGAATTCCTTTTGCACCTCTGCCAAAAATCAGTTGGGCATATTTATATAGGTTTATTTCTGGGTTCTTTATTCTGTTTTAGTAATCTATATGTCCACCCCTCTGCCAATACCACAGAGTCTTTATTACTCTTGTTGTATAATGTTTTCAAATCAGATAGAATGATTCATCCTGCTTTGTTCTTCTTTGTCAAAATTGTTTTAAGAATTCTAATTCCTTTGACTTTCCATATAAATCATATAGAATAATTGTGTTTATATTTATGAAATATCTTGCTATGATAGTGATAGGAATTGCATGCATCTTTGGGGAGGGGAATGTGTCTTTACTATGTTGAATCTTCCAATACATGGACATGGTTGTATCTCTATTTACTTACATTTTCCTTGTTTTATTTCACTGATATTTTATAGTTTTCAGCATACAAGTCCTATACATGTTTTGATAGATTTACACTTAATTATTTTATTATTTTTAAGCAATTATAAATGGTATTATATTTTTAGTTTTGATTTTTATGTGTTCATTGCTAATGTATAAAAATAAAACTAATTTTTTATATCTTGCCACATTGTTAAAATAACATTAATTATAGGAATTGTGAAAAAATAGATTGCTCGGGGGGTTTTATGTAGACAATTATGCCATCTGGAAATAGGAGCAATATTATTTTTTCTCTTCTAATCTGTATGCATTTTATTACCTTTTCTCGTTACTGGCTATAACTTACAGCATTATGAATAAGACCAATGAGAACAGATACGCTTGCTTGTTTCTTATCTTAGAGAAAAGGTGTTCTGCAGTGAGCAGGTATATGCAACGCCCCCCCCCCCAGCCCACAAAGGCTGAAGGAGGTGAGAGGCCAAAGAAAGAGGCTGAAAAATCCAGTTTTTCAGAAAGAAACATTTAATAGGGACTTACCAACAGAAGCAATGTCTTGGGTTACATCTCAGGAGATGATAGATCCCCACACCTGTGCTGCAGAGAGTTTTTTTTATATATAGCAAGGTTGTAGGGTAAAAATATGTGCAGCTGGTCATGTATCAGACTTTCTTGCCAAAACTCGTGATACTGGGAGGTTAGATAAGCATCTTTATGAGAGGTTATCAATGCTATAGGCATTGTTTAAAGACCTTACTGCAGAACACTTTAGTATATAGGAATCAAACATGGGTCTTCATGGTGGTTTTGCTTCAAGATGGTACCACTCTTGCCATGCAACTTGCTATTTTCCTGCAGAAAGCATTTAGTATATTACCATTAAGTATGGTGTTAGCTGTATGTTTTCTGTAGATACACTTTATGAAGTTGACAAAGTTCCCCTCTATTTGCATTTTTCTAAGATTTTTTTATCTGAATGAGTGTTGAATTTTGTCAAATGTTTTTCTGCATGATTGAAAGTCATATGACTTTGCCTCTTTAGACTATTATTAATAATATGGAAGACGATATTTGATTTTCAAATATGTAACTAGCTTTGTATTCCAGAAAAAGCCCCTCTTGGTAGTAGTATATAATTATTTTTATATATTTCTGAATTCTGTTTGCTAATATTTTGATAAGAGCTTTTGCATCTATATTCATTAATAATATTTTTATTGGCTTTGGTATCAGGGTAATAGTAACTTCACAAGAGAAGTTGGAAAGTGTTCTCTCCTCTTCTATTTCCTGGGAGAGATTATATTGAATTTTGTTAAAGTCTCTTTAAATATTTGGTAGAATAATACAGTGATACTATTTAGCTCTGAATATTTCTTTTTTTGAATTTTAAAATTAATTTCTTTTTTAGTAATTATAGGGCTATTCAAATTATTTATTTCATGTTGGATGAGCTCTGGTAGCTTGCATTTTTCAATGAATTGATCCATTTTATCTAAATTGTTTATGTATTTAGAATTGTTCATTGTATTCCCATGTTATCCTTTTGATATCCGTAGTGTTTGCAGTGAAATTCCCCCTTTAAATTCATTATATGGCTAATTCATGTTTATTTCTTTCTGTCTCTGTCAGTGTTGCTAGAGGTTTAAGAATTTTATTGATCTTTTTGAAGGAGCGTCTTTTTGTTTAATTTATTTCACTATTGTTTTTCTATTTTCAATTTCATTTATTTCTGCTCTTTACTATTTCCTTCCTTCTACTTGCTTTGTGTTTATTTTGGTCTTTTTCTGCTAGGTTCTTTGGGTTGGGAGCTTAGTTTACTGATTTGTGATGTTTTCTTTTTTCCTAAAGTATGCATTTAGTCCTGTACAATTCTTTTCAGCACTGCTTTTACTGTATCCCACAAAGTTTGATAAGTATTTTTATTTTCCATTCAGTCCAATGCATTTTGAAATTTCCCTTGAGACTACTTCTTTGACCTATAAATTATTTAGAATTGTGTTATTTAGTTTCCAAATGTTTGGAGGTTTCAATTATTGATTTCTAATTTGATTCCTTTGTGATCGGAATCACGCTCTCTGTAATTTCAATTCTTTTATATTTGTTGAGATTTGTTTTATGGTTTAGGATATGACCTTTCTTGACAAATTATTCATGGATGCTGGAAAAGAATGTATATTGTGTTGTTGTTGAGTGGAGTATTCCATAAATGTTGATTAGATCCTGTTTGTTGATGGTGGTGTTGAGTCCTCAATATCCTTGATAATTTTCGCCTTAGCTGTTCTATCAATTGCTGAGACAGGGGTTTTGAAGTGTCAAGCTATAATTGTGGATTTATCTATTTCTCCTTTTAGGTCTATCAGTTTTGCTTTAGAGTTTTTTTTTTTTTTTTTTTTTTTTTTTTTTTTTTTTTTTTTTTTTTTTTGATCACTGATGTTTGGCACATAACCATTTAAGGTTGCTATATCTTCATGGTAGTTTAACCCTTTTGTCATCGTATAATGTTCCTCTCTGTCTTTGGTAATTTTCTTGGTCTGAAGTCTTCTGTATCTGACTGTACTTTGTGCTTGCTTTCTTTTAATTAATATGTTCATGATACAACTTTTTCCATCCTTTTGCTTTTAACTTGTGTATCTTGTTGTATTTGAATTGAGTTTCTTGTAGACAGCATAAATTTGGGCCATATTTTTAAATCTACTCTATGAATATTTGTCTTGTAATTGATATATTCATGCTATTACATTTAATTGAAATAGTCCTATATTAAGATTTAAGTCTATTATTTTATGTTTTTCCTTTTGTTTTCTCTGCTTTTCCTTTTTCTGTTTTCTTTACCTTCCTGTGGTTTATTTGCACATTTTTTAGAATGCCATTTTGATTTATCTATAGTGTTATAGTGTTTTTGAGTGTATATCTTGTCTTTCAGAGTCATATTACATTTGTTTTATGTGTAATGTCTGGGATTTTCAACTGTACTTAGTAGGTGAAAAAAAGTATATGTACTACATCCTCCTGGAGAGCAGAAATTAATGGTCATTTTTATTATT
Source organism: Indri indri (assembly GCA_004363605.1). NCBI lineage: Eukaryota > Metazoa > Chordata > Mammalia > Primates > Indriidae > Indri > Indri indri. Next base: position 38,064 of record RJWJ010007707.1, on the reverse strand, counting down.
TATCTTTCAACTCCCAGCACTTAGAGGGGGTGTTTAATGAAGGTTGAAAGAGACAATGATGGAGAAATTATCGTTAAACTTTAAGGCAGAAAACAAATGTAAAAAATTATTTTCCACCATTTTAGTTTTTTATTATTATAGAAACTAGGAAAATGTCTACTTATTAGGAAAAATAGTCGATTTCAAGATTGTTTTTATTATGTTTCTTTATTTCGTTTGGTGTTTGTTCTAGTAAGGTGAAATAGTCATGATGGGGGTGGCACAAAAAGAAACAAATACCCGTTAACACAGATGATCTAATGCCAACAAGACCAATATCCACTTCAACCTGCCTGGTGAACAGGAAGTATAGGGAAAATATGCTCAAGTAAGCATGCTTTCTTTCGCATTAAGGTAAGAAGATTATTGGTTTTGTATTAATGCAGATTGATTTCCCATTTCATCAATAAATCTGTCAAAGACAGGGTTATTGTGAAGAAAGTATGGCACTGTGGAATGGGTTATCATATGACCCAGGAGCTACTTTCACTTTCCAATATGTCACATATGAGCTGAGAAAACTATTGAGAATTGCTACTCTATCTAGAAAAGAAACAGAGCAAATTTAATTTAATGGAGTAATTAATACTTATGTGAATGGTTGTTTATAAAGCAAATTTTGTTAAGATGAATTGCGTTTTCCCATTTGGATCCATTTTATACAGAGATAAACCTGCAGCAAATATAGTAGTCACATCACAGCCTAAAAGTCACTTGCTCTGATACTGCTTCTCTGACTATGTATTGCATATCTGTTTCTTATAATAGTCATACTACAAAATCCAAAGAAATATCCAGTTCTATAGTCTTATTCTAATTCAAGTTAAATAGTCTCTTTGAAATCTGAGTATTTATTTTCATGAAATCTGTTTTCTTTTTGTAGTGCTTCCTTGACAAGATGATATCCTTGAATTGAATTATTTGAAGTGATGTAAAATGATTTTATATTTTTCAACATTTTGGTTAAATATTGATGTATTTATTTTTGCTGGTGTTTCTATTGTTCATAGTACCACTTAAGACAAGTATCTTCCTTCAGTTCTTTCTTCCCTTTTATTGTCCATGTCTTCTACCTTCCTCCTCTTTGGTAAATTAGTGGGCTTCTTTCTGGAAAATTCATAACTCTGTTTTTTTTGGACATACCTTGCATTTTAGCAATAACAAATGGGCCTTTGTTGTAGGAAAGTATCATAGACTTATTGATTACCTTTCCTGAAGGTGCAGCCTTGGATCTTGATTGGCTTCAACGAAATTAGCTAGTTGGTGGTCATGATTCAGAGCATTGGGCAGTCATATAAATCAGGCAGCATGAAGTAAGTGCAGCCATAGTCTGAGGTTAATACTTCAGCTCACATGACTTGTCACATAGTGAGCTAGCCAATTATTAGTACTCTCCCTGCCTTGAATTTTCTTTCACACTTTGTTCATCTAGCTTAAATGTTACCTTTATAGGGAAGCCATTGCCTGTATTAGGTAACTTTTGTTTTGTGTGCTCATAGCATTTATTATGTCATTTGTTCAATCACTAGATATTTATTGTGTACTTATTATGTGCCAGGAATGACTAAGCTCTGTACACTCTAGCACTTTGCGTGTCTCTCTGTTAAAAATTATTCAAATTCTTATTTACCTAACATCTATTGAGCACCTATTTGGTAGGTTCTTTGCTATGTACATTCCTGTGCATGTAGGCACTTTTACTTTAGATTACTTCTTAACCCCTGGAGGACAGGAACAGTGTTATTTTCACTTTTGACGACCTTGTACCTAGAATAGTGTACCTGCTCTGAATGTATTTGTTGAATGAATGAAAGGATGAAAAGCAGGCAGGACTGACTTTTGCGGTAGAGAAAGGACTGTGTGTCATTGCACATGAAAGGGTAAGGTTGTCTTTGTCTGTGGTATCTGTGACTCAGCTGATTCCATCACAAGCAATCCAGCCAAATTGACTCTCCTCAGGCATGGAGATGTTTTCCCTCAATCAGATTATGTGTCATTTACCATGTACTACTTGAGCCAAAGTATGCTCCCCTGATGAGCATGACATTTTATTTGCATGCACATAAGCAAGTTCTTAGTGTTTAATTTGAAAGTGCAACCCCACTAAGAATGCATTTGTTTGTATTTGTTTAGATTTATTTGGAAGCTTTGTTTGGATGGGCACATGGGGGTGATCTGGAATGTGGAATCCTGGAGAAACTGATGAAAGCCGGTTCTCCCTTGAAGAAGGCATTTGGGATGAAGAAATGCGACCTTTAATCACCCTCTGACCTCTTTTTGCTTTTGTTCCAGGACAATCTATAAGTAGAAACTTCCAGCCTCCTCAGTTCTTTTGTCTTCATTTTATATGCCTTTGGTGTTTGAGATGTTTGGGTGGCATTTGAGGGGAATTTTCTGGTGGTAGGAACAGGATGTTTGTGGGAAGTTTGTAAGGACTGACCTTCCCAGATTACTAACATTTAAGGAATAACTGTCAAATCCCTGAAAATGAACTTTAGCTATTATCAATCCATCCAGGTAACTTTATGCTGCCTCAGGGAACTGGGCTGATATTTTTCCTGATTTTCTCAAAAATGTTATAAGTACTGTGGATAGAGCAAGAGGTTCAGTTTTGCTTTGAAGCAGAGTTGCCTGTATCGAGCAAGTGAGGCAGCCCACCCTTGGTTTGTTGGGTTACAAATATTCCCTTTGTTGGGGGAAATATTAACCATAAAAAAGAAGAAGTTAATTTTTGTTTCTCATATACAATAACTGCATGGTATCTCTATTTAATGAAGTCGTATGTATATATACCTCTCTGGCTTCATTTATAGAGATATTTCACCCACATAATGAAATGGGAAACCCAAAACAAACACCAGTGGGAAGGAAATGGTTAGTTCAACAGTCCTAAGCATCGTCCAAATATTGCCTTCATTTTAAGGCAGCCAACAAAGAAGGCAGCCTTCTTCTCCTTGAGGATATCTGTATTATTTTTGCAATTAACCGAGAAGAAGAGAATTTTTTCTGAAGTTTTTTGATTGAGGGTTCATAATTTAAATGGAAGCTATTGCTTTCAGGTTTCAGAGTATTACAAAGAAATTTCTCATAGGTTTTAGTTCTATTAAGTTTATAATGGCTTATATTTACACCAAAGATTAACCCATACCCCTGTAGGTTTGTTCTGTTTCCTTTCCAGCTTCATTGTCACACAAAAACACCTGAATTCAACCACAATATTGGGGGATAAAACAGATATATTCACATATACCCATAGACCCTTCAGAGTGTTTTTCTTCTTTTATTCCTATTAAAAGTGATTTATAACCAAACCAAGGAAAACCTCAAGTTACTGGTGTGGTGAGATTTATTATTACTACCTAAAGTCAAGCATATTGGAAGGATTATATTTGGTTCTAAGGTTCTTTTAATCACTGTGGCTTGGAAATCACCTTAAACTTGAATTTTTTCTTTTTTTTCCCCAGTTAAGCCAGCATCTTATATTTACTCTCATCTGTGGGAGGTGAAGTAATTTCAGTAGAGCTTTTGGTTTATTATTTTGTTGCCTACTTAGATGTCTTGAGATTGGCTTACATAACTTGAAGTGCCATGTCTCCAGTTTTCTGAGTTTTTTCACCCACCAACTGAGGTGCGTATATTTTGATGTGAAATTACTTTGCTATATCAAGTGCTTGTCTCTCAGGAAATGTGAATAAAGTTGGTCAGTCATATTTACTATTTATATGACAGTCATAACATCTTACTTTTGTATAGTACTCTAGTTTGCAAGGCACTGTCAAATAATTAAATCATTTAATCCTTAAAGCAGTTTTTGAAGCAAGGAGGATAATATTATCTCCATATTATAGAGGAAACAGATTCAGAGGGGTTAAATGGCTTGTCTGAGGTTATATGATTAGTAAGAAGAATAACCAAACTTAGAGAGTGAGGTCTCTGTCCACAGCTGTCCACTAAATTGCAGAGCCCCTCAACTCTGCTTTAGACCAGAACCCAAGGAACAAGAAGATTTTCTCTTAAGTAACTAAATAAAAAAATGGTCTTATTGCATAATGTCAAAGACAAAGTATGCACTTTTGAAACTATCTCAAAAATGCTTATAAAGTAGGAAAATAGCAAGTGGCTATGAATGGGGTCCTTTTTAAAGGACACATCTTCTGGTAGTATTAATGAGGGAGCATTTAGTGTAAAAGCAAGTTTGAAAAGGTGTATTATTTGTGTATGTCATGTTTATTTGAGTCCTCTGAGAAGCAGACATCAAGGCAGGATTAGACAGAAAAGAGATTTGTTGGGGAAATTCCTGTAAGGGGAATGGGGCAGGGAGCTGAAAAATGTGGAGAGAACCTTCCAAGCATGTGGCAGATCTGATCCCTGGGAGAGAGGGAAGGTAGATGGGATTGAAGGAAGAGTCTCAGACTGCACCTCTGTTCTAAGAAAGTTTGCAGCCAGGCCAAAATCCCCTGCAGAAGAGTCCTGCATCTCACAGGACAGGGTCTGTGTTGGTATCCTTGCTGGGCTCAGTCACTGGCTGGGAGCAGCCTGTGGTAAGCATGGCCTCAGCGGTGGTGGATTCAGAGCAGAGAAGCTGGTACCAGTCAGTAAATTATATTCCCCATAGCCAGAGATCTGAATGGTACATTGTTGTGGCCACCAAATTGTGTCACGACAGCATTCATTTTCTACCTCTTCAAGAGTAAGGAGGAAACAAAACAACAGCAAATATTCTTAGCAAAATGCAAAAACACTGGAAGTAAAATTAGATGCTCAGTTATATCACCACTAATAAACAGGGCTCTAATATAAGGGAAGTGCTAAAAGAATTCTGGAAGACTTAATTCAAAGGTTTTATTTGCAATCCTTTTTGACAACTAAATTATGTGCTCTGTGAGAACAGGAATGAACTGGTTTTTTTTATAAACTATTTTTGTATTTCTACCACAAGTGCAGTGCCTGATCCATAGTAAGTGTTCAGTAAATTATTGTTGAACAAATGGGTGATTAAAGTTAAAGAAAGAGACATGTTGCTATTTCTGAATATTTTTCTTTTCTCCAGTATTTAAATGACTTTCAAGGATATTTCTTTATTAATCTGATTAGCAATGAACTCTGCTAAGTTTCTGGAGTTGGGGAAAACTTGGAAATCCTAAGAAATCATTAAAGCCAACCCTCTCTGGTCTAAGAACCTTACATCTCCAACTTCTTTTCCACAGAAGTTGCACTAATTTGCAGTCCCACCAGCAGTATAAGAGTGTTCCTGTCTCTCCACATGCTCACCAGCATTTGATGTTTTGGGATTTTTTGATAGAGGCCAATCTCACTGGGGTTAGGTGATATCTTATTGTGGTTCTGATTTGCATTTCTCTAATGATTAGAGATGTCGAGCATTTCTTTATATGTTTGCTGGCCATAATTCTGACTTCTTTTGAAAAGTTTCTGTTCATTTCCTTTGCTCATTTGTTGATGGGGTTGTTTGATTTTTTCTTATTTATTTTTTTGAGTTCTAGATAATTCTGGTTATCAGCCCTTTATAAGATGTGTAGAGAGCAAATATTTTCTCCCATTCTGTGGGCTGTCTATTCGCTCAATGATAGTTTCCTTGGCAGTGCAGAAGCTTTTTAATTTGATTAGATCCCATTTATTTATTTTTGTTGCTGCGGTGATTGCTTTGGGGGTCTTTTTGAAGAATTCCTTGCCTAGGCCAATGTTTGAAAGGGTCTTCCCAACATCTTATTTTAGAATTCTAAAGGTTTCATGCCTTAGCTTTAAGTTTTTTATCCATCTTGAATTGATTTTTGCGAGAGGTGAGAGGTGGGGATCCCGTTTCATTCTTCTGCATGTAGCTATCCAGTTTTCCCAGCACCATTTATCAAAAAGAGATTCTTTTCCCCAGTGTGTATTTTTGTCCGCTTTGTCAAAGATTGGATTACCATATGCGGATGGTTTTGTCTCTGGATTCTCAGTCCTGTTCCAGAGGTCAATGTCTCTGTCCTTGTGCCAGTACCATGCTGTTTTAGTTACTATAGCCTTGTAGTACAGCTTGAAGTCTGGTAGACTGATACCTCCCAGTTTGTTCTTTCTACTTACCCAAAAGAGCACAAAACATTCTATGATAAAGACATCTGCACCCGAATGTTTATGGCAGCACAATTCACTATTGCAAGGGTATGGAAACAATCCAAGTGCCCGTCAATACATGAGTGGATTATTAAAATTTGGTATATGTATACAATGGAATATTACTCAATCATAAGAAACAACAGTGGTCTAGAACCTCATACTTTCCTAGATTAAACTTAAGCCCATTATCCACAGTGAGGCACCACAAGATCGGAAGAATGGGCTCCACTTGTACTTGCCATCAAATTGGTACTAACTGATCAACACTAGGGTGATGACATGACAGTAATACTCTCCAGGGATTAGGGTGATTTGAGGAGGTGGTAAATACACAACTAAAGGACATGGGGAGCATTGTAGGGGGAAAGGGCATGCCTTTAACCCTCGCTTGGGTGAGGCAAAGACATAAAGTGTAGCCACAATGTTTGTATCCTCATAATACTATGAAATAGAAAAAAAAAAAAAGAAAAGAAAGAACGTTGCATCTGAGGACTTGAGTAGAAGACTTGGCCTTGCACAGTCCTTCATTCTGTATGTTGGTCTACAGATGGGCAAGTTCATTTGTCTAAAGTGGATGCTTGCTTTTCATTAGGCTTCTTGTTTAGGGAGTCAAAGAAGTGCTAGGATGGCAAGCAAGGAGAGGGAGATGGAAACTGGACTCACAGGTGAGACCTTTCCACGTTTGTAAAATCAATAGAAATTCAATACTTAAATAACTTATTCATGAGTTTCAGGTTATGTCAAAGTATACTAGTGTGACATTCCAGTGCATGTTTCTGTCAATGAGACCCTAATTCTCCAGACCCTTTGAATTCCTTTGATTCTTCCTTTCTCTCATATCCAATTATTTATCAAGCACCGCCAATTTTTTTGTCATGTTATCTATTAAGATCCTTTCTTTCACTTTAGGAAGCATTACTTAAGTGCCCTGACTACTCTGAATATCCCTGGTGGGTTGCATCACTTTAAAGAGCTTCTGACTATGTGTCTATAAAGAGTATCATGCACACTTGGGCTTCAGTCTCAGATCTGCCTCTTCCCAGCAGTGGAACTTTGATGAAGATTGCTTACCCTGGCCGGGTGCGGTGGCTCACGCCTGTAATCCTAGCACTTTGGGAGGCCGAGGCAGGCAGATTGTTTGAGCTCAGGAGTTCGAGACCAGCCTGAGGAAGAGCGAGCCCCTGTCTCTACTAAAAAAAAAATAGAAAGATATCTGGACAACTAAAAATATATAGAAAAAATTAGCCAGGCATGGTGGCACATGCCTGTAGTCCCAGCTACTCGGGAGGCTGAGGCAGTAGGATCACTTGAGCCCAGGAGTTTGAGGTTTCTGTGAGCTAGGCTAACGCCATGGAACTCACTCTAGCCAGGGCAACAGAGTGAGACTCTGTCTCAAAAAAAAAAAAAAAAAAAAAAAAAAAAAAAAAAAGAAAAAAAGATCGCTTACCCTCTGTTAGCCTCAGTCATCTAATCTGTAAGATGCAGATAATATCACCTACTCCAGGGTATGGAGGTAGACATGATGTGAGATAATACATGAAAAGCACCCATCACAGCAACTACAGCCTAACGGTATCTCTTTGCTACTAGGGAGCCCAGGTAACAGCCCTGACACCACTGTCTGGTTAATCTTCTAAGATAATTATTTCATTACCGTCTTCAGATCAACTCTGTCCAGATTGGTTGCTCTTTTTTTCCAAGTATCTGCAATGGGGTGTGGTCAAGGAACCCACAGAACAAATGCCAAGTTTATCGTTCTGCCATTTGGTGTCCTTTACAAGCTTCTCTTTCCCTAATTTGCTAATGTTCTGCTCTATTATTTTTCTAAAGAGAGCCTCCTGCTCCACTGGAACTGGTATACCTGTGTTCCCTGCTATGCCCCACATGGACACACCTCTGAAGCTCAGTCACAACTTTCCTGCTCAATGTGCCTCCCTTATTCCTCCCACTGTAGTTTTCAAAGCCCAGGGCAAGTCCCTTCGCTTCAAACAGCCCAACCCCAGTAATCCCAGTTCCATTGCTTGCAGTGTGACCCAGTGTACTTATTTTACCTCTCTGGGCTTCTCTTTCCTTATCTGCAAAAATGATGGTGGATAATACCTACCTCACAGCATTGTAGAGAGAATTAAATGAGATAAGGTATGTATAGCTCATAGAGAAGTGCCTGCCATAGATCAGCTGCTTACTAAATATTAACCACCATTATTGCACTTGCCTTGTTCTGAACTCCTCTGCAGCAGGTTTTTTCAGTGGTGACCACCTATGGCTCCAAACACTGATGGGACACCCAATGTGTAAATATATATTTTTTCTATTGGCTTATATCGAAAGTACACCTTCTAATATGATTCCTAAATGATGTTAAAATTCGGTCCCCAAAAAGATGAAATATTATTGGTATGTCATCTATTTGAGAATTAGTAAAACTTGCAAAAAATCTTTGTCTGTCTTTTAAGGAAAATTTCCAGTCCCCTCAAAGGAATTTTTTAATGTTTGAGGGCAGAGACATTGTTTTTATGAGTGTCGGATACAGCAATTTTTGTTTTGAGGTACAATTTGAGTCTGACTACTTTCCCTTAGCATAATGCATTTGAGATTTACCCATGTTGTAGCACATATCACAGTTTGCTCCTTTTTATTGCTGAATGGTATTCCATTGTATGGATGTAGCATAGTTTGTCTACTCATCAGTTGAAGGACATTTTAATTTTTTACATCTTGTGTCCATTATGAATAAAGCTCCTATGAATGTTTATGGATTTGTTTGTGTGTAATCATAAGTTTTCATATCACTTGTGTAAATAGCTAGGAAGTACATATGATAAGTGGTATGTTTAACTGTATAAGGAATTGCTAAGGCACTTTCCAGGATGGCTTTGCCATTTTCCCCTTTTCCCAGCAGGGTATGAAAGTTTAGTTACTCTGCATCCTCACCGGCACTTGGTATGAAGACAACACATAATAAGCACTGAATGTTTTTATAGTAATTCTTCTCTATGCTGCTTACATTAATTCTATTGTTCTTGCTATATCCTCTCCCTCAACAATCTCCCCTTCAAATTAACTAACTTTTTAGTACGACTCAATTTCTCTCTGGAAGCCAGAGCTCCTTCTCATTAAAAAAAAGAATACTGGGTTTGGCAGTCAGAGAAGCCACATAGATTTTATGCTTTATTTAAAGCAAAACTCTAAAATCAAACACAATAGACTTTGTGTTGGGGGGAGAGATGGGAGCAGAGGATGGATCTTAATAATTTAGTATCTTCAATTTCTAGGGAGTGAAGAAATCCTTTGATATTAGTTCAGTTAAAATGGACCCTATTTTAGCTCACTCTCCTCCCAGCTATATATTTCTCTGGTTGCCTGATTGGACCATTCAGTGTTTATGTGAGCAGGTTTTTGTCTGAAGCCCACCAACTTCAGTGAGGGGAAGGGTAGCCAGAGAGAAGTAATGAGGCATTAACTAGGTGCTAACAAAGGACTACAGTTAAGAAGAGAGAATGTGGAAATGTGATGATAAAGAACTTCTAATTAGGTTTCATGGGAAACAGAATTTTCAAGATGCCTTATAAAAGGATATTAAAAAAGCAACACTTCCTATATAGGAGAGTTAATGCCAATCTGCTGGTGTGGATTGGAAAGATCAGCAAGAGAAAGCTCTGGTGACCTTCAGTTATAGTTGTGAGCTAAACACAAACAAATTCATGGAAACCAGAGACAACTTCATTCAGAAGAGGTAATATCTGGCCCAAGATATGAATAGAAAATTAACAACAAAGCAAAAACAAAAATGAAAAGAAACACAAAACATCTTTTCTGTCTTTATTGTAAACTCGCTGAGTAATCTTGAACAATTTTTACCAGGTTTTTGTCCTGCAAATCATCCACCCATGAAAAGACATAGGGAGTATTTGAGCAAAAGATGCTAAAAAAATGATGCTTTCTAAAGACTATAACTGTGGTCAGTATGATTGGAATGGAAGAGGCCTCATGGATTAGCAGATAGAACTTCTGAATGGGGATTAGAGAACCCAGATACTAGACTTAAATTGCTGACAATTTTATGACCCCAGGAAACCACTGATTAATCTTCCTGAACATCAGTTTCCTTACAAATGAAATCAATGTTATTTGAGTGGGTGACTTTTAAAATCCTTTCTAGCTTTAAGATTCCATTTTTACAAAGGTAAAAAGAGTATAAATGATGAATTACCTTTTTAAAATATCTTGCTATGGTTTTTGAGTAGAGAGGTAGGAATAGGTAGGCTAGTTTCCATAGCTTAAGGTGACATGGGTCCATTTATAAGAACCATTTCTTTAAATTGTTTTAAAATTCTGATGCATGTTTTATGGATGTTTGAATTGTAAATCTTTGCAATTATTTTCTAAAGAAATTTCAGGTCTCTATTGTTGACTGGGCAGATTAGCCAAGGAAAACCACAACACAACCATCTTGAGACTGTAACTGGAATGTTATGCTAAAACTGTTTTCCATTTTCATTACAACTGTCAGAAGAATCAATGTATATAACAGCAATTTTAGTTTCTCCTGTTCCTCATTGCCTCATATGTTGTTTGAATTACAGGAGTATGTGGTATTTCCCATATGCTCTGATTTGATTTACTGCTCCTTTCAGTTGGATTTTTACTAACCTGTGAAGGAGGAGGGTGTTACAAGACGCTGAAACTCACGATGTGGAAAGGTCAAAATAGTGTTGAATTCAAGGATGAAGAGGGAGTGTCAGACAGAGTTGCATTAATTGCCTTTGCTCTGGGAGGCCTCTCTTCCCCTTTGTTCAGACAGTGGCTGCAGAGGCAAGAGTGTGGAAGGCAGCCTCACCAAGAGTAGAGGCCATCTTGGGAGTTGAGCCTCAGGGAATAGGACTTTGATAATAAATCAGGTGGTAAGACTGAGACTACTTTTAATTAGGAAAAGTAACTTAATACTGGGAAATAGGGTCTATTATGCTGACGTCACAGACAGGTACACCAAGATGGAAAGGGATACAAGGAACAATTCACTTTCATTTAGGGAGTACTTGAGGCTTAATGTTTACAACATGATATAACTGTTGAGTTGTAGAAATCAAATAAATTTTTACTTGTAACACATTGGATGTCATTTTTCTACGGGTAGACTGATCAAATCATCAGTTAATTAAATGATATATCTCAGGGGTGGGGAACATTTTCATGTTGGAGGGCCTCATTAATTTAGCTGTAATCAAATAAGGCCACATTCAAGAAAGCTCAATTAGATATACTTAAAAACTTAGATAGACTTAAAAATGTACATTATTTTATAAAATTTGAACTACTATGTACTTAGTAATATCAAAAAATGAAAACTATTTGTTAATTTTAAAGTTAACTAACCTTTTAATGACTTTGTTGTGTTTGCTTTTTGTTGGAAAGTATTTATTTATCTAAATATGTGTACCTTTTATTGGGGTTCTTCATATTTTTTCATTTTTTCATTTTTTTTTATTTCAGCATATTACAGAAGTACAAATGCTTAGGTTACATATATTGCCTTTGCCCCACCCGAGTCAGAGCTTTAAGCATGCTCACTGCTCCCCTTAGGTATGAATATATGCATCCTCTCCTCCCCCCTCCCACCTGCCCAACACCCAACGAATGATACTACTATATGTGCATGTAAGTGTGGATCAGTTAATACCAATTTGATGGTGAGTACAAGTGGTGCTTGTTTTCCCATTCTTGGGATACTTCACTTAGTAGAATGTGCTCCAGCTCTATTCAGGATAATATAAGAGGTGCTAGATAGCCATTGTTTTTTGTGGCTGAGTAGAACTCCATGGTATATGTATACCACATTTTATTAATCCACTTATGCATTGATAGGCACTTGGGTTGTTTCCATATCTTTGCAATTGTGAATTGTGCTGCTATAAACATTCAAGTGCAGATGTCTTCTTTATAGAATGTCTTTTTTTCTTTTGTGTAGATGTCCAGTAATGGAATTGTTGTATCAAGTGGTAGTTCTACTTGTAACTCTTTGAGGTATCTCCATATTAATTTCCCTAGAGGTTGTACTAGTTTGCAGTCCCACCAGCAGTGTATGAGTGTTCTTATCTCTCTGCATCCACACCAACATTTATTGTTTTGGGACTTATTGATAAAGGCCATTCTCACTGGAGTTAAGTGATATCTCACTGTGGTTTTGATTTGCATTTCCCTGATGATTAGAGATGTTGAGCATTTTTCATATGTTCGTTGGCCATTAATCTGTCATCTTTTGAAAAGTATCTGTTCGTGTCCTTTGCCCACTTTTTAATGGAGTTGTTTGATTTTATCTTGCTGATTTTCCTGAGTTCTATGCAGATTCTAGTTATCAGCCCTTTATCAGATGTGTAGTATGCAAGTATTTTCTCCCATTCTGTAGGTTGTGTGTTTATTCTCTTGATAGTTTTCTTGGCTGTGCAGAAGCTTTTTAATGTGATCAGGTCCCATTTATTTATTGTGGTTGTTGCTGTGATTGCCTTTGGGGTCTTCTTCATAAGTTCTTTACCTAGGCTGATGTCTGTAAGAGTTTTTTTTTTTTTAACATTTTCTGCTAGAATTCTTATGGTTTCATGCCTTAGGTTTAAGTCTGTTATCCATTGTGAATTGATTTTTGTGAGAGGTGAGAGGTGCAGATCCTGTTTCAGTCTTCTATGTGTGGCTATCCAATTTCCCTAGCACCATTTATTAAATAAGGATTCTTTTCCCCAGTGTATATTTTTGTCTGCTTTGTCAAAGATTAGATGGCTGTATGAGGATGATTTTATATCTGGGTT
>RJWJ010007707.1:0-25011 GCA_004363605.1 Indri indri | reverse complement strand
TGCTGAATTGCTGCTTCCTAATTTGTTCTTTTTGCTTAAGATTTCTTTTGCTATATGAGGCCTTCTCTGGTTCCATACGAAGCATAGAATTATTTTTTCTGGATCTATGATAAATGATGTTGGTATTTTAACAGGAATTGCATTGAATCTGTAGATTACTTTGTGTAGTATAAACATTTTAACAATGTTGATTCTGCTGACCCATGAGCATGGTATGTTTTTCCACCTGTTTATGTCCTCTGGTATTTCCTTCCTCAGTGTTTCATAGTTTTGCCTATAGAGGTCTTTCACTTCCTTAATTAAATATATTCCTGGGTATTTTATTTTCTTTGTTGCTATTTTGAAGGGTACTGAGTCTTTCATTTGGTTCTCAGGTTGACCATTGTTGGTGTATAGGAATGCTACTGATTTCTGTACATTGATTTTGTAAGCTGAGACTTTGCTGAATTTGTTTATCAATTCCAGTAGTCCCATGGCAGAATATTTGGAGTTTTCTAGACATAAGATCATAATGTCAGCAAAGAGTGATAGTTTGACCTCTTCTGCCCCCATTTGGATACCCTTAATTTCCTTCTCTTGTCTGATTGCTCTGGCTAGGACTTCTAGCACCATGTTGAATAGAAGTGATGATAGAAGGCAACCTTGTCTGGCTCCAGTTGTAAGTGGGAATGCTTTTAATTTTTCCTCATTCAGTATGATGGTGGCTGTGGGTTTGTCATATATGGCTTCTATCATTTCTAGGTAAGTCCCATCTATGCCTATTTTGTTAAGTGTTCTTATCATAAAAGGGTGCTGAATTTTGTCAAATGTTTTTTCCGCATCTATTGAGAGGATCATATGGTCTTTATTTTTACTTCTTTTTATGTGTTGAATTACATTTATAGATTTTCATATGTTTAACAATCCCTCCATATCTGGGATGAAACCCATTTGGTCATGATGGATTATTTTTTTGATAAACACCTGAATTCGGTTTGCTAAGATTTTGTTGAGAAGTTTTGCATGTATATTCATAAGGGATATTTGTCTGCAGTTTTCTTTTTGTGTTGCCTCCTTTTCTGGTTTTAGTAGCAGGGTGATATTGACTTCATAAAATGTGTTGGGGAGGATTCCTTCCTTCTCAATGTTGTGGAATAATTTCTGCAGGATAGGCACCAGTTCTTCTTTGTAGGTCTGGTAAAATTCAGGCGTTAAACCATCTGGTCTGGGACTTTTCTTTTTAGGAAGGTTTTTTTTATTGCTTCTTCAATTTTGGTACTTGATATTGATCTGTTCAGGAATTCTATTTCTACCTGATTGAACCTAGGAAGGCTGTGCATTTTTAATAATTTGCCCATTTCCTCCACGTTTTCAAGCTTATGTGTATAGATGTTTTTGTAGTATTCATAGATGATATTTTGTATTATCATGGTATCAGTTGTAACTTCTCCTTTTTCATTTCTGATTAAGTTATTAGAGCCTTTCTTTTCTGCTTCTCATTAATCTAGCAAGAGGTGTGTCAATTTTGTTTATTTTTTCTAAGAACCAAGTTTTTGTTTTATTAATCTTCTGTATAATTTTTTTATTATTGGTTTTATTTAGTTCTGCTCTGATCTTTGTTATTTCTTTTCTTCTTCTAGGTTTGGGGTGAGTTTGCTCATCCTTTTCCAGTTCTTTGAGATGGTTCATTAGATTCCTGATTTGTGATCTTTCTGTCTTTTGAATGTAGGCATTTTTGGATATAAATTTTCCTTTCAGGACTACTTTAGCTGTGTCCCACAGATTTTCATAACTTGTGTCTTTTTTATCATTTAGTTCAAAGAATCTTTTGATATCCATCTTAATTTCCTCCTTAATACAATAATCGTTCAGAACAAGGTTGTTTAGTTTCTATGACTTTGTGTAGAGATGAGAGTTTCCATTGGAGTTGATTTGTAATCTTATTCCACTGTGGTCTGATACAATTCATGGTATAATTTCTATTTTTCTAAATTTGCTTTGTTTTCTCTCTTGAGCCATTGTGGTATTTGGCTTTTGACCTTTAGCTTTTGGATGAATTTATACTGGTGAGTGTTTATTGTGCTGATCTGCATATAATGCTTTTCTGAGTACTTCCTGGAGACATGCTTTGTGGCCTAGGAAATGGTCAATCTTAGAGAATGTCCCATGAACTCATGAGAAAAATGTATATTCAGTGGTTTGGGGGTAGACTGTTCTGTAAATGTCAGGCCAATTTGTTCTAGAGTTCTATTTAAGTCCGTTGTTTCTTTGCTTATTTTCTGTTTGGAGGCGCTGTCCTGTTCTGTCAGAGGGGTGTTGAAGTCCCTCCTATTACAGTGCTGCTGTTTATCATTTTGTTCAGATCAAGTAGAATTTGTTTTATGAATCTGGGTGTATCTGAGTTAGGTGCATAAATATTTAGAATTGTTATGTCTTCTTGTTGAATTGTACCCTTCACCATCATATAGTGACCATCTTTGCCTTTCATTACTTTTGTTGGTTTGAAGACGAAGTTATATGACATCAGAACTGCTACACTAGCTTTCTTTTAGCTTCCATTTGCATGAAATATTGTTTTCCATGCCTTCATCTTGAGGCTGAATGCATCCTTGTGGATTAGATTTGTTTCCTGTAAGACAGCAGGTACTTGGCTTGTGTGTATTTATCCGTTCGGCCACCCTATGTCTCTTTAGTGGGCAGTTTGAGCCATTCATGTTTATTGAAAGAATTGATAAGTGGGGTAGATTTCTGTTCATCTTGTTGAGTTGAACTTTGTTGTTTTGTTTTCTCTCTTGAGCCATTGTGGTATTTGGCTTTTGACCTTTAGCTTTTGGAAGAATTTATACTGGTGAGTGTTTATTGTGCTGATCTGCATATAATGCTTTTCTGAGTACTTCCTGGAGGCAGCTCTTGTCTTGATTAATTCTCTCAGTCTTTGCTTGTCTGAGAAGGTTTTTATTTCCCCTTTGTATAAGAAATTTAGTTTTGTATGGTACAAAATTCTAGGCTGGGCATTGTTCTGTTTGAGAAGAGTGAGAATGGGGCCCTGGTGTCTTTTGGCTTGTAAGGTCTCAGTTGAGAAGGCTGCAGTTAGTCTGATGGGTTTTCCTTTGTAGGGTACCTGTTTCTTTTGCCTTACAGCTCATAGGAGGGCCTCTTTCATGGTTATTTTGGCCAGTCTGATGACTATGTGTCGTGGTGTTTTCCTGTTTGCAATGAATCTCCCAAGAGTCCTGTGAACTTCTTGTACTTGGATATCTATGTTTCTAGAAAGGCCAGGGAAATTTTCCTCCATTATATCCTCACATAGTTTATCCAACCCTTGTGCATTTTCTTTTTCGCCCTCAGGGATGCCTATAATTCTCATGTTAGGCCTCTTCCATAATCCCACATTTCTTGTAGGCTTTGTTCTTTTCCTTTATTTCTCTGTTCTACCTCTGCAATTGACTTGTTTAATTGAAAGGTATTATCTTCAATCCCTGAGATTATTTCTTCTGTTTGATCTACCCTATTCCTGAGGCTTTTATCTGTATTTTGTAATTCCTTGAATAAATTCTTCATTTCCAGAAGTCCTGTTTGATTTTTCTTTAATATTTCAATTTCTTTAGTGAATTTTTCTTGCAAGTCCTGTTTTTTTTTTTTATTTCTTTGTGTTGGTATCCATTATCTCTTGCATATCATTGAGTTTTCTTATAATCCATGTTCGAAATTCTTTTTCTGTCATTTTAGTGTTCTTAATTTGGTTGATATTCATTGTTAGAGAGCTGGTATTCCCCTTTGTGGGTGTGCTTTCAGTTTGTTTTTTCATACTTCCAGAGTTCTTTCTCTGATTCCTCCCCATCTATAGCAGCTGTTGCTTGTTACCTTTGGATTTTATTTAGACAATGACATGCTCAGTTTAGTCTCTGAGCCAGTAGGTGGTGCTTGTAGGTGAGATTTGACCACACCCTGTGTGTTGAGTTCATAATGCAGTAAAAGGGCATGCAAATTGACCTCCCTGTCAGTAGGTGGCACTTGCCGGGAGGGGCAAGCTGTAGTGTTGTTTTTGGGTCCTGTAACCAGCTGTTGTTCCTCTGGAGAGGCACTCTAGTGCCTCAGGTGGTGGGTGTGGCCCTGGGACTTCCAGGTGTGTCCTTATTCTCCACTTCAGGTGGGGTAGGTTGGGGAGTGAGGCTGGGCATGGCTGGGTTGGGTGAGCCTGCCCTCAAGCTCCACAAATGCTGTTATCAGGGGTCAAATGTCTATTCTCTGCTTCTGGGCAAAGCTGTCAGGGAGGGGCTGAAATGGCCCCACTCAGCCAAAAAGTCTGTGAGTGGAGGTGGGGCTGTCTGAAACCTGTAGTCTGGAGCAGGCCTTTCTCCTTTCCAGCCTCCCCTATTCTGTGGTTTGTCCTGGGCCTCTGCCGGCAGGCAGGACCTCAAACCAGTGGATCTCCCCTGACTGTGATTCGAGCCTAGAGGTTTCCTGCCCAGGATCACAGCCTGAGCTGGGAGTGTGGCCCTCACATGGGAGGAGGGTTGCCCCTTGAGCATGCTACAGCTAGGATCCACTCTGATCTGTCCCTGAAGGCACACACGCCTCAGTAGACTAGTTCACAAATATCCCTTCTGTGTCCCCGGGCAACATGATTGAAACCTGGGTGTATGGTATCTGGTCTACAGGCCTATCCCCCTGTCCCAGAGGTCAATCCCTGACCCTTCCAGGAAGAAGAATGCTGGCTCAAATCACCCACAGGGTGCCCAAGCTGGATCAATGTCGCTGTGCCTCTGGGTTTGCCCCTCTCTGCTGGAGTCACCAGGCAAACAGTACCAGGGAGGGCCAGCAGGTAGAGAGCTCATGGTCTGAGTGCCCCTCAGTCCACTGTAGGGCCCCAAAAGGAAAGGTCCCATTCCCTGTGGATGCTTCCAGGTAGTGGCTAAATTGTCTCTCTTGGCAGCCACAGGTAGGGGAGAGGAAGGAGAGAATCAAGCAATATGGTGCCTGCCGATCAGCTCGGGTTTGTGGGGCAGAAGGTGCCCCGGGGGAGCTGGGAGCCATGTGCCCTGTGCACAAGTGGCTCACTGCTCACTGACAGCAGCCATCTCTGGGCTGGTGTTGGCAGCTCTCTCTAGCAGCTTGGGAGCCCACCAGCTGTCCCAGATGCAAAGGAGGGGAAATTGAACCACTCCACCTACCCTTGTCCCTGTTCTCCAAGCCTCTTGGGGTTTAGACCCTGCTGATGTCTTTCTCCTTCCAGTTCTTCTCAGCAACCTCTTCCTGTGGAGTCTCCTGTAGGGTCATGCACCCTTCCTTCCAACTCTCATCTGATCTATGTTTGTCGGCCTGTTTGGTTTTTTTTTCCGTTTAATCTATAATCTTTCCTTCTTGCAGAGACACTGACTGGAGGTGTTTCTTGTCCCCCATCTTGCTTCTCTCCGAAAGTATTTAAATATTTGGTTGCAGCATGGAAGTCCTCAGTTTCAGTTGATCTTCTAGATGGGTATCAGTCATTTGTGATGTTAAGGACATCTTGATTTGGGTTAGGTAGGAGAATGTAGATTCGCAGCAATAAGTGGTTAAAAAGCAAGAAAGCATTTTTTGGGCATGTTGCCAAAGGCGTGGGTATGCTACTGCATTTTTCCATATTTCAATTGGATTTTTCTTAGCATCAAACAATGACTTTAAAATTTCTTCTACTGAGAGTTCAATCAATTCCATGTGTAGTTCTTTAGGTGCCTTAGTGATATCAACTAGGTGAGGTTGAAATGCTAATTTGAGTGTGAGGTCATGATTCTCGAAGTCAGTGAAGCTTTCATTGTATTCTCCAGTTAATAAGTCTGTAACAGCTGCATATTCTTCAAGTGATTCACATATATCATCCTGCTCATCAATGACCTTTGCTAACTGGGGAAAATGTTCATCTGAAATTTCCTTTTGAAGGAGTGTTTTGAAAAAAGATAGCTTTTTTCAAAATGCTTTGATTTTTCTGCTACATATCATATGTACAGTTAGTTTTACCTTGCCAAGAAATATTCAAGTCCTTTTGATTTGACAGGATATCACACAGAAATGCTGCATTCCTATAGAAATCTTTCAATAATTCATATTGCTGATTCTGTCCTTCATAAAATTTAACTATCTGTTCTCGCAGAGACAAAATTTTAGCTAACACCTGTCCCTGAGACAGCCAATGCATTTTAGAATGATATGGCAAACCCACAGTGAATACCTCAGTGTTCAACTTTAGCATGTTACAAAACTGATGATGCCATGTTGCATTTGCATAAATATCGTTAACAATGTTTTTAACTTGTTGCAAAGTGACACTTAAAATAGTTGCTTTAGCACAGAGATTTTGCTGATGCAAGATACAATGAAAAGAAATGAGAGCATCTGGATCTGTTAATACTTTTTTAAATCTGTGCAATAAACCCTTCATGCTTTCCTGTCATGGAAGGTGCAGTCTGTACATATACTCACTAAATTTACCAAATTCAGTCCAACTTCATGACATTTAAACATTTATCTTGAAAGTTGTTAAAGATATCTATTCCCCATGTTCTGTTCACAAGTGTGCCCAAAGCAAGTAACTCTTCGGAGCAGAAAAAATCTTCTGTTACAACTCGAATGAAGTATGAATGATTTGCACCAAGTCAGTAGTATCAGTTGATTCATCCAAAGTGATTGAATAATATATATATTCCTTTTGAAGTATTGCATGAAATTGTTCTGATAAGTTGAAGTCTAATTCATGCTGCTAATCAGTTATGGTTCTTGAAAGAGCCAGTTGTTTTGTACTTAGAAATGTTATCTGCGTCTAAGCATCCTACAACTTCAACAGTGTATCATTTGACAATTGCTACATCACTGAATGGCTTCCAGTTTTTCCCAATTATATAAACTGCTTTATAAGTTGCTTTGGTGGTGTTATTTCCAGATTTTATTGCTGCTCGACAGAATCGTCTTTGCTTTTGCTTTTCATCTTTTAATTTCTGCAGTACAACCTTGCACAGCTCTTTCTTTAATTTAAAATATTTGTGGTCCTTATGAGTGTTATAATGTTGATGAACACTGAATTTTTTTAATGTTGATATTTCAGTATCACGAAGCAAGCAAATTATCTTTAGCAGAAACAAGATAATATTGCAATTCCCAATCCTCATTAAAAAATCTATTTTCTTCCTTTTTAGTGGTCTCTTGGACTTCTTTGACATGATGGGCTGTTAAGCAAACAGAATTAAAAAGTACTGTCGAGCTGTGCAAATATTCATGAATTCCACTTCAAACAGAAACACAGTGCACCATTGTCAGAAGCTGATAACAGACTGGCGTACTAGACCCCCATAAACTCTCACCAATCAGCATTGTACAGTAGTGGCGCCAGTCAGGTAGGGGAAGTTAGAACTAAATCATGAGTGTAGCAGCTATCAATTTAGTCTTTATGGCTTATTAATGTTCTAATTGTGCTGGTCAATCTGGGAGGATTATTTCATTGAAACTTATTTTATTCTTTGATATTTTAAATATGTTCATTTAAAAAATAAAAATATAAAAGATGAACAAAAATGTATTAATAAAAATAAAAGAATTTGTTCAGTAAAATTTGGATTCAGTCAAAAGGCTTCACTTCAGGACCTAGAAGGCAACATGTGGCCTTAAGATTGCAGGTTCCCCATCCTTGATATATCCTTTTACTGAACTACATTGGCAAAACCAATGAGTCATGTTACATAAGAATGTTACCAATTTTCTTTTTCACTTTGAGGCATTATTTTTTGGGAGCAGTGGTAGACAAATTATTATAAAAAGGTATTGATTGGGATTGTGGCAGGATGTAGCACTGGCCACAGGCTAGCACTCCTGAAATACTTACTGAACAGAACCTCTTCTGATATTGTGCACCTACTTTCCAAAAATACAGTATTTTGGACATTTTTTTCCTGATCTATAGTGGTGTAGTGGGAAGAATCCTGGTCTCATAGCTAGCAGTAACTACTTGGTTAGTACTTTTAACTTATCCAGAACTCATTTTTATTATCTACAACAGGGGTCAACAAACTATTGTCTGTAGACCAGATCCAGCCTGCCACCTGTTTTTGTGAATAAAGTTTTATTAGAGTATAGCTGCTGTCATTCTTTTACATAATGCTTATGGCTGTTTTCACCTATAATGGTCAAGTTGAGTAATTTTGACAGAGACCGTATAGCAGGCAAAGCCTAAAATACAGTATTTACCATCTGGCCTTTTACAGAAAAAGTTTGCCAATCCTTGATCTACAATGTGAGGGACATGGGTCACTCACTTTCAACCTTTTTTTAATTGGTGAGACCCATTTTTCAAACTAAATATTATGCAAAACTCCTATATACAAAAGAAATAAAAAGTTCTGTGGTTGAAGAAGTAGTTGGGATTGAAGAAATATGTCCAATTTGGCTCTCCCTGCCCCCTAAGTTATTGCCAAAGACTTCCAGGGCCCCAGTGTGAAGACCCTTTGAAGAGGTCATCTCTAAAATATTTTACAGTTCTGTGACTATCATATCTTTGGAGAGGTGGTGGGTAATATCGTATATTTTTTAGCATGTATGAAATAAGGAGAATTCAGTAATAGATTTGTTTCCAATCTTCCATTCTTAGGTCATAGCAAGGCTTCATTTGTCTTCAAGGCAATTTCAATTGGCAGTACTATTACTACTGTGGTGATTCTACAACATGATGTATGCTGTATGGCAAGTCTCTAAAGTCTTTGTGTTTCTTGGAAAACTTTTGTATACTGATAAAAAAGGAACTGAAGCTACACTTTTAAAACAGACCCCAAGGGCAGAATCTGTCAAAGCATAATGTCTCAACTGCTTCATGTAAGTTTTCCTTTCAAAGCATGGACCAATGGGTAAATTGTTTATTTCCATACACTTTAAGCCAGATTTTCTGATGATGGAGACAGCAAAGGAATTGGATGTGGCCTAACAGCATAATAAAATCCAATTCAGTTAGTGTTTATGAAGTGCCCACAGGGTGTGGGCTATTGTATTAGACAGGATAAAAATCTCTGTGATGCTCATTTTCTCATTAGTGCATTTCTGAGGCCTGTTTTACCTTCCCAAATAACTTGGAAACTTTCAGTTCATTGAAGAAAGAACCCAGTGAAAAATATGTACTTATCTCTTGACTTTTTAAGTGTATAAATGAGCAAAAATGGTAGTGAGATGGGATGGGGGTAGAGGAAAGTAATTAAGAGCCATGGACTATCATGTTAATTGTCTTATGCTATACTATTTCATAAAATTTTCTCCTTTATTTTTTACAACAATTTATGGAGCAGGTGTTAAATTATATACATGTGAAACAGTAACATCTTGCAGGCACATAACAAATAAGTGGTAGAACAGGGATTCTAAGTCAGGATCTGAAACATCAAATAGTAGTATCTATTAGCTCTGGTTCAAATGCTTAAACACCTAATATGTACTCATGTAAATGCCCATATAAATAAATGTATCCCAAATCTCATAAAGCTTGAAATTATCACCCCAAATGCATAGGACAGCATTGCTTTGCATAGTGAGTGACCTGTATAACTTGGGAAATGATCTTGATTTTCTGTCCAAATAGATAATAGGGAGTTGTCTTAGAATGAGATCAAGAACAGGAATATATCCTTCCCTTCAGACCAGGGGTTGGCAAACATTGTCTGTAAAGGGCCAGACAGTAAGTAGTTTAGGCTTCTCAGGCCACATGATCTTTGTTGCAACTACTCAACTCTGCCATTGTCGCACCAAAGCAGCCATAGCCAAGTGTAAATAAGAACATGGCTGCGTTCCAATAAAAGTTTATTTGTGGACAGAATTTTAATAATTTTAACATGTCATCAGATTCTTTAGATTTTTTAAAAAATTGCTTAAAATGTAAAACCATTTGTTCACAGGCTATCCTCAAGCATGGTGTGGGTTAGATTTTGCTGGTTTTGTTGGATTTGGGCCATTGTTCACCAACTCCTGTTTCAGGCCAGTGGTTCCCTGACACTGTGTAAAAAATCAGCTGAAAATTTGCTGAAAATGTTTTCCCAGACTTCAGTTTTAAAGGTTCTGATTTAGTAGATCTGGGGTGAGGTCTAGAATATGTATATTTCAAAAACCCTAGAGATAAATTTTGGCTACATCAGTCAGGGTTCCAAATGGAAATAGGAAGCTCACTAAAATTAGGATAATTCACAGAGCCTTATTTATCTGAGCACTAATTAGAAAGGTGTGGGCAAGGTGTAGGTGAGCCACAGGGATAATGCAGAATCCAGAGCTAACAGCAAAAGATCTATTCCCATTAGGCCTGAGGAGAGAAGGAAAGGCCATTGGAATGCAGAGGAAGAGAGAAGTGTTGGAGAAGTCCCCCTGGAGAGGGGTGAGGTTGAGGGAGCTTCCATCCAAGGCAACATTGCAAGAAAGAGAACCAGGGGAATAATGCGCTGATTTCCCTTTCTCCCCTGTCTCAATCATGTGCTGAGGGCCCCATTGACTAAATCCAATTAGAACCTGGAAGCACCAGAGTCCTATTGATGTCATCCATACTGATCAGCCTCCTGGGGCAAGGCAGGATGGAGAAAACTGGAGAGTGAATCTGAAGGGTAAAATACAAGATAACTTTTAAGAACTTTGGCCTTAGTCCTGCCTTCTCTCCCTTGGGTGACATTTATAATCCTAACTCCCCAGTGTTGCCTGTGGCCCCAGGCAGTAATGACAGACAATAGCTGACTCTATCACTGCACCCCACCCCCCCCCACCAGTATTTGCAGGTACAGTTTTGTCACATGCACTGATGAATACATGAGGGCTTAGGGGCCATTTGGGATGACTTTTATTTCTGCAAATACCTTAAAATTGACCCACATAAGAACCTGGATGAAATGGTGAGGTCAAGGACCACAGGTTCAAATACTAGCAGGAGGTCCTGGCCTCTGATTTCCCTCTACTGATATTCTTAGTGGAATAGATGTGAAACACATAAAGCCTTGGTGGAGAGGACAGAAGAGCAAACATAAGGGAGGCCTTGGGGTCTCCTGAGCCTGAGATTGAGTCTTCACCTTCATCTTACTTGTAGAGGGTTATAACGAGTACTTACTGATTAAAAATATAAATCATTTCTTGTTTAAGTGACAGGTAGTTGAGATTGGAAGATGTCAATCTAATCATCAGAGAGGAGAAATGTCAAATATTAATAATGAAACCTCAGCTCTCAACCAGAGGAGCTGGAAGGTAGGGAAAACCAGCGACTTGGAGCAGAGACCCTAGATGCAAAATAATGATGTGCAGAAAAAGTCTTCTGGATTTGGTCATTCAAAAGGCAATAGGGGCTATCAATAGTGTAATTTCAATGGACTCAAAGGAAATAAACCATACTCAGGCAGTTTAAAGACAGGGGGCTTGGAAGAGCTTTCATCAAATGCACACACCAACAACACGAGCAGCTCCAGTCTACCAGAGTAGCCAAGAAAGAAGAGAGCATTTTAGATTACAACTTAAAAAGGGCAAGAGGAGTTTTAGAAAACTTTTGAGTTTCAAGAATTTAAACTTGGTAGTTGCCATTCCTAAAGAATCAAATTATTATAAAATATGTCCAATGAAAAGTATTGCCCCAAGTTACCTTCTAAGATCCTCTCATTTTTCAAAGAAAGTGATTTCATAGCTGAAAAGTACTTTGTGTGCCAGGAGGGACTAAGCATAAATGTTTCAAAAGGTGCAAGGTAGTTTTCTGTTAGTAGATTCATGTTTCTTTCGTGGACTTGAAAGAACCACGCACACTTGGTTTATTCGCTTTATAGCAAAATTCTATCTCTTAATTCTTTTGTCTTCTTTACATATGCTTATATATGGTAGGACTGGCCAGTCTACTTTCAACCAAGAAGAAGGGGACATAAATATAAGCTAAGGGCTGACAGCTAAATCTCTTGAGTTGCTTTTGGTTCTTAAGTGTTGTGGGCTCGAAGACAATAGCAAAGAGAACATATCTTTGAGAGGGCGCCACTGTGGTCTAAGAAATCGTACATATCCATTTGGCTTTTGCTATTTGCATAATAACCATCCATTTATTTTTCCCATTTGTCTAAATTTACACATTCATATGGTTTATTTTATACATGAGAAGACATCATTCCCTTTTAGTCTCCATCAGTATGAGGCAATGAAGAAAATCTGTTTGCCAAATGAAAAATACAAGAAATTTTCAAAAAGGGCATTAATAAATTGGTGGTAGCTCAGGAAAGAAAAAAAGAATGGCTGTAATTTTCAAACTAGTTAAGTTCTCTCTTTGTTCTCCAGAAGATTTTGAATGGATTTTCCTAACCTCAAACTAGAAAGTCCACTCTCCTCTTTAATATCCTGCTTATCTAATATGTCCTTGCTTTGTTACTTCATCTGCTCTTCTATCCTTATATTTTGGAACAGAGCCACTTTCATGGAAACTTCAATTCCAAATTTTGAATTCCAAAATTTCAAAGGTGTTTTCCAAACATGCAAAGTTTGGAAAACCAGCCTTGCAAAGAGCTTTTCAAAATTAGCCGAGCATGGTGGCACATGCCTGTAGTCCCAGCTACTCGGGAGGCTGAGACAGTAGGATTGCTTGAGCCCAGGAGTTTGAGGTTGCTGTGAGCTAGGCTGATGCCACGGCACTCGCCCCAGGCAAGAGAGTGAGACTCTGTCTCAAAAAAAAAAAAAAAAAAAAAAAAAAAAAAAAAGAAAAAAAAAGAAAATTATCTTGAATTAGGTGAGGGAAGACAAAAAAGTCAGAGCCATTAAATTTGTTTTCTTTATTTTTCTTGTTATTCAATTGGATAAAGCTATCCTCCAAGTGTAATGCTTTTTTTGCTATGTCAATCTAGACTATAAGGAAGGACTTCTATTAGCCTCTTCATTGACACTTAAGCAGGGCGTGAAAAACTATTAGTTTTTTTTTCCACTTGGAGATTCTTAGATAATAAGGTAAAATATATAGTCAGAATTGGCAGTGAACAGGAAAAATAAAGTGAGTAACTGATCAATCACTAGAGTAGCTAATTACACAAAAGTAAGTTTCCATTTTCTTTGATGAATTCTCTCTGGCTCTGGCTATCTGATTAATTACACTGTACAAATCGAAACTAGCTCCTCAGAGGTGGGAAGCCACTAGAAATGTTCTTATAAAATGTCCAATGAATTCTATCAGTTCCTTAAATCATGAATTGCTACTTAATCACAGGTTCCTTTTATTCAGCAGCATAGAAGGGAGTGACATTATAACCTCTTAGAAATTGCTGAGACTGCTTTGTTAGAAATATACATATAAAATAAAATGTCCTTATTGAAGAAGCCTCTCAAACCAAAGGCCTCATTGACTGTGCTTGATTTGGTTTTAAGAATACCCCTTGCTTCATTCCCCAGTGTTACCTTTTTTGGGTTTCGTTACCCTTTTTGGTTATCTTTTTTTCCCTTTAATTATATCCCCGTCAATCACCCATGTTACTTTTCATGCTTATAATCTGATTCTTCCTCAAATTATTGCATTATTTCATTCTAGTTTGTTCTGTGAGTTGCTGTTAAAATATCACATATTTCTATATGACTGTAAGACTTGAAGATTTGATCGCCTCATAACTATATTGTCTCTCAAATTGAGGAGTGGGGATGAGGGCAGAGATGAGAGTTGTAGAAAAAGGAAATTGACATGATTCTATGATCTCTTTAGTGTTCTTTTCTTTCTTTTAAAAAAATTTTGTATTTTAAGAGTAGTAGATGAGATGGAAAAGGGAACAAGAGATATGGAAGGAACCTTCATGCACTTCTTTCTTACCTTCCCAAGAAAGTATTTCAATAATTTCAAACACACAAAACAAAACAAAACAAAAAACTGGAATGATGTTCAGAGTCCCTTGATTCTGTTCTTTTTGTGTTCTCCATTGTGCTCTCTTCCTCCACAAATACTTTTGAAATGTCTGATCATCGGTAAAACCTGGGGATGTGGAACAAAATGCCTATAAGACCCAGATAAGAGCCATGAATGAATGACAGGGCCAGGCAGGCTGTGGCAAGCTACAGAGCTCACCCCCATCTAGAGGGAGCCTGCCAGCGACTTGGGAGTTCTAGGGGGTTGTTGCCATGCAAGAATGTGGGCCCAGTGTCTCCAGATCTCTGTATTTTCCAGGAAAATGTGGAAATCTGGATTTTTATGAGAAATGTCTTGATTTTTGAATGTTGGAGACTAATTCAATTAAAGGGAAAACACTGTGAGGGCCAATGGCACACACATGCAGACCAGATTGAGTTTTTAGGCCACCGCTTTGCATTCTAGGGACTTTAGCACTACCAAGAAAGGAGAAATTACTGTCTATATGCTTTGATTTTAGTATAAGGAGAGAATGAAGCCGACATAAATTCATAAGCACATGTATTTGCGTGGAAGTGAGACCAAACCCTAGCTCATAGTCATGGTAAGGAAGGAAATGTGGAATTATATATCTATTTAGTTTTCTCTCCCAGAAGCTATTTTTAAAAGGTCTTCATTAGCTCATAAATGTGTTTTCTGATTTCTAATAGGGATCTTTAATTGCTACACTTTTGATTTTGCATGAAGGAGCAAGGATCCATCATATGCATTTTCATCTATTTTAGCATAAATATTTAAGTAAAACATCAATCTTTAAATATATACTTGTCTTTGAAAACTTGCACAAGATGTAAGTCTTGGCTTATATAGTTATTAACCAGACAAGAGCTAGACTTTTTTTTTTTTTTTTTTTTGGTAACTTATACATGCCTTTGTTAATTAAAAAATGCAGGGTAGAATGGTTAATAGTACCAGCTTTTGAGTGAAAAAGACAGATGCCAGTGGTTAGAGGACAGTTTTGGAGTGAGAAAGACTCGAGTATGAATCCTATTTTTATTTTCTTGCAGCATGTTCTTGATTAAGGTATCTTACGTCTTTAAGCTTCCATCCTACCAGTCACAGTGTTAGCAATGTTACTTGTATGCTTCAAAGATACTGAACAAATGGAGACTTGGTGGGCTGGGAGGGAGGCTTTGTTTGAGAAATAATTAACAGTGCAGGTGAGTAGACAGAGCCAGATAATAGAAGGTAATAGATACATGGGAGAAATAGAAATTTGCAGTCTATTCTGCAGGTTAGAGGGAACCATGAAAGCATTTGGTTAGGGACAATCTACAGAGAATGTTTTAAGAAGAATGATTTAGCAGCAGTATCTGGGATGGCTCAGACTTGAGCAGCTATTGCAGTAATCCACAAGAGAGATAGTATCAGTCTGGATTAGATCACAGTTTTGGAAACAAAAGGGAAGAAGTGGTTTAAAAGATATTGTTATATGTGACTTTCAGATGAATAGGCACAATCTGAAATTCTTGTGTGTGTGTAAAAAAGCTATGCAGCAGCAAATCTAAGAATTTTAGTATGATTTTAAAGGTAATTCATGGTTGATGAAAGAGAAAAGAGAGCTAAGCACTGAGAATTGAGGCATGTCTACTAAATAGGAACTGAGAAGAAGAAAAATATACAAAAGGAAAGGGAGAAGAAACAAGGTTGAAGAAGAAATAGGGTACTCTGATAATAATAGTTCTCTTTTTGTTTAAACAATTTGAGGTTGTTTTCTGTATTCCCTATATCATTAATGCTGTTGATATGATAATTCATACCTCACTTATCTTCTAAGAAGAAAACATTTTCTGTCCTTGTCATCTTTCCCATTTTTATATGCCACCTGAGAGTCTGTCTCTTCTAAGAGACTTTCTTCCTTTGGTTTCACTATTATATGCCTGCCTTTGAGTTGGTGTGGGGCTATTTAGCTGAACGAGATCAAGAATAACACAATCTGGTATAAAATATGATACTTCACTTCCCACTCCATTTTATATGTATCTAATATCTGTAAACAGTCAGAGCCTACTTCATTTTCTTCTTAATGTGTCTCGTGATTTATAGTCTGTTAAAAGTAAGACGGTCAGCTCTTGTAGGGCGAGGGCCTTCTGTTCCTTCTATCCAATGAAATCTGATATTATACCTTATTGTCTTGTCTCATAAAATATTAGATTGAATTGGGAGTAGGATTTTTGCTACATTTTAAATAATATTTTAAATTTATTTTCCAAAGAGAAGCATGTCCTTATCATCCTCTCTGTGATTTCCTGCCACACTTAATAGGAACTATCATAAGGTGAGAGGTCAAAATTTGCAAAGGATTGATTAGTACTGTCTGGCCATTTACATTTGTTTTTAAAAACATTAATTAATTAACATATCTGTTCATTCATGTCATCTTCTTTCTGGCCATTTTAACTATGGCTAGATCAGGTCACACCTTCCTCTGTCTTCCTCCGGCTTCCTCCCACATAAACTTGTTATCATTCAATTGGTAATTTGGGAAACAAGCCTTTCCAGAACCAATTTCCCTTCTATGTCTTCTCTATTCTACTCTAATTTCATGTTTCTTCCACAGTTGTCTCATTTTCAAACCTATTTTTAGGTTTTAATTTTAATTTCTTTTCTGGTCTTTTGAGGGTGATTTTCTTTCCTTTTTCCCACTGATGTGACACCTCACTTATAATTCCATCCTGTATTTGTCAGATTGAACTGAAGCTCTTGGAGGGCAGAGGCAACTTCTTCCTGGCCCCATAGTCCAAGTTAGCACAATGCATCACACATAGCAGGTGAGCAATGAATACAGTCAACACAAAAATAGTGAGAATTTTTTTTGAGTGTGAGGCACTGTGTTCGATGCTGGGATACAAATTTAAGTAAAATAGTGTCCCTGGTCTTCACAAACCTAAACTCCACTAGAGAGATGCACGAGTAAGTCAACAATTATATAAGGGAGGTAAGAGCTATTCTAGAGGCCTGTATAGGTTGGGATTTAAGGAAGGCATTCCTGAAGAAGTTCTACTCACTGAGTTTTGAGGGATAAATGAGTATAATTTAGAGATAACAAGACCCAATCTTAGGTTGTGTTAGTGGGTGAAGAGATGAGAGGAGGGGGACAGGAGACCTATTGGGAGGATAGACTGTAGGACTTGTGACCATCTGGATGTGGGATGGTGGAGAAGGAGGAGGTCAAAGATGACTCCTAATTTCTGACTGGGACTACTGGGTAGAAGGTGGTCCCTGTTCAGGAATGTAAGGACTAATGGGGAAAAAAAACTTTAGATGAAAGAAGAATAATGATGATGCCAGGAATGGTCATCTCTCCCTTATCACTACTCCTTTGTCATCATTCTTCTTCCGTCTGGCAGAGTATTTGACTAGAAAGAACTCGGTCTTGGACGCTGATGAGAACAGGTGGCTGCACATCTATACATTTCTCTTCTTTTACATGGAGCCCATGGAGATAGAACCGAGGCGAGGAGTGTGAAGATGAGGGGCCCAGATCTACTTCAAGGAGGAACTTGTCAGCACTGTCCTTAGTCGCATGCAGTGAGTTTGACAGTCTCCAGCTCTCAGATCCTTTAAGGCCTATCTCAGGCAAAGAAAGTCACCTTGCCTGCATCTGGTGATTGATCAAGACATTCTGCACTGTGGAAGACGCTGACAGAGAAACACTTGCTCCAGAGCACTCTGCTAGGTAGACTGAGACTTTGTGGGATCTACAGCACAATTTGATTCCTCCTCTACCCCATCCAGTTTCCTCTTGTTTCCTTGCTAGGTTTGATCTCTCATAAAACTTTTGTATCCTCAAACTCCTTCTTAGTGTGCAGACTTCTGGAGAAGGCAACCTGTGACACATACAGTGTGGTGGTGATGCTTTCCGATCTCTCAGCATCCCTGGGATTGCACAAGCTCTTGTTCCTCTTGGGGTGCCTTAAGGAAGGAGCTCAGAGAGTGTATCCTAGAATATAGTGGAGTAAGGGCCTGCAGTTATGTTCTAATAGTTACTGGCCTAATAGGATGAGATGAGGTTGCCTTAGCTCAGGAAGAAACAAATCTGAGAAAACAAGTGAACAGTTAATTTTATGATTGGATTAAAGGTATTTCCGATCTCCAAGAGGGCTTTCGTTTAAAACCAACATATTGCAGCAATTGTTCTAAATGGTAGCCTCCTTCAAATAAAAAAATATCAAAGAAACCGTGGGAAAGTTTGAAGCAAATTTAGTTGCTGTGAACCAGAACAATTTAATATCTTATTAAATGAATGCAGTGTGACAATAATATAATGATACCTTGCATTTAGATTGCATATTTATTTTCCCCCAAGACACTGGTAAAGCACTTTAATGAAATTTTATTTTTTCCCTCTTGCTGATAACTTTCCTCAGGTGGGGGAAGAAAGAATAGACAGAACTGAATCTTTAATAGCTAATGTCCCATATTTTGATTCAACTGCCTCCCCAATCCATCTGTATTACAGCTATGAGATAGTACTAAAAATGATTTTACTTCCTGTCTCTTTGATAGCTTAGGGGAGGCTGTCAGAATAAGAAATAAAATGGTTTGTATGACTAGAACAATGAGAGGTGTATGGATAAGGAATAATTCCACTGACTACAGAATAATCTACAAACAGAATAATCTATCCTGCAAACTATTCAATCACCAAAATTTGATACTGCTTCTTAAGGTCTTATCATAATCCTTAAAATTCTATTATTGATATTTATGTATCTTAGTAGCGAACTTACCAAATACTTCACTAAGCATTTTATATATATTATTTTATTTATTCCTCACAATAATCCTAAGAGGTGTTTTCTACCCTTATTTTGTACAGGCTAAAACTCAGGCTCTGAGGGGTTGAATAAGAGGCCCAAGGTCATTTGGCTGGTAAGGGACAATGGTGAGATTTGAATCCAGGAGGTATTTTACCTCAAAGATGGAACTTAAATACATTGCTTAGTGACTCCTTAATGTGGAACTCTGTTATCTGCAGCTGCTGTGCTGACTCTACAGTTGAAAAAATGGAGTGTGTGTGTGTGTGTGTGTGTGTGTGTTTGGGAGTGGGGGCAGGTGCTACTGAAATAGCCCCTAAAAGAACAGTTTGCTGAATATGCTTAACACAAAACAGCTTCATCAATAAAGCCCAAGGCTTCTATCAAATATTCCATCTTCCCAAACTCTCCCTTCATGGAAATCTTTAGCTTTTCCAGTACAACTCAAGGAAGAAGATTTGACATTGTTGAGGATGACATAAAAAAAAAAATAAAGGAATAACAAACAATAAACATTGCACAACTATGCTAATTCATGCCCCAAGGGGAAGACAACAGGAAAAACCTAGAGTTTGCCAAATGGAAAAACAACTAAACTGGTGGAGACAGAAATGTTAATTCAGACTTCAAGATGATAAAAGACTTGTTACAAACAATGGGAATTGAAAAAAGAAAAGGTTGTACTCAACCAAATCCCTCAGATATATGTAAGCAACTAACTCCCACTGAGATAGATGGATGCATCAATTTCTTCATTGTAATAAAGACAATTAGACTTTGCACATTCACAAGGCTCTCTGTGTTCAGGTCCTTTTCTATTTGATACTGATGACACAACTCATAAAAAAGTCAAATGCTAACACTGCAATCAGGACAAGAAGTGGGCTCAAAATGGAAAGCAAATGGTTTAGTTTGCCTTGGGTTCAATTCATCCTCCCTTAGTCTCCCTTGGGAAGGAGGGGAGCATTCATAGAATAGCTGACCCTGTTTCTGAATTCACACTAGACCGTTATTAGTATATGTTTGTTCAATATTGTTATCCTAGGAGCAATCTTCCCTAAATTGCTACCTTCTCCATCTGATATTATTGAGAACAATGTACAATTAGCCACATTTCTGCACGAAGAACTTTTCTTCAAAGCAAACATGATAAACTTTGGTAGCATGGTACCCCTACAAATAATGCTTGATTGAGGCTGCTCAATTTAGTAATTTATTTATCAGCTTAAATGATCCCAGTCATCTTTGCATATGTCAACATCCATTTGTTTTGTGAGTATATTGGGGTCAAAATCAGCATCTCATTCATAGAAATATTTATCTATACCCACAGATGCATCTGAGTCTGCATTTGATATTGCTTCATGCTAATCCACACAGAAAAGTTTCCTCTCTAATTAAATTGCTCTTATATTCTTACTGGAAGATATGTTAATTTGTATTGTTCTGATGTAATTACTTTTGCTTATTTTTGTCTCTCTGACCAGATTTTAAACTCTTAGGGGTAAAGAAAAAGGTTTCTATTTTTTTTTTTTATTAACCTTGTCTCTTCCCTTATCCTAGTTACAAATAAATGCTTTTTAAATTTTGCACCCTGCAGAAGTAGGTGTTACATAAATATTTGTTAGATGGTTTTGTAGATTTGTGTATTCAGACAAACAGGGAAATAAGCTTAGGGGCAGAACCTACTTCCAAGCAGGTTGACTTTTAAAACCAACATGAATGAAAAACCAGTTTTGAACCTTTGGAGGAATTGATTGGCAAGCAAGGCCCCAATGGCAATCCCACAGGATTGATGAGCCCCTTCTGTCAAAGCTATAGTCACGCTCTAACATCAGAAGAAGCAAGCTTAGTAGCATGGGTGGAGGAGGCAGGACCTACACTGCAGAGTCCATAAAAATAGGTGTTCTACTGCGAGTCTCTCTTCTAAGCGTCTCATGGCTTCACTTCTGATATTTCAGTTTTGCGTATTTCCCATTGATTCCTCTATTGACTTTTCAGCACCATTGTTTCAACTGTCATCTATCATATTACTTTAAGTCTGTTGAAAGGGTGCCATATTTGTAGAATGTGCCTTGGGGAGAAAGCACTTTCCTTCAGACCCATCTTAGAGATTTCCCTATGGTTTGCCTTTTCCTCAGAACTATGAGAAGTGTGCTATGAAAGGGTGCTGTCTCATAGTTGATAATGCATAGGCCACACATTTTCCATTCCTTGCTGCCCTGTACCACCCACTTCTGTTCCAAAGTGACTTCTGGGCTTCTCCAATGGAAACTAGTAGAGAAAGAATATCATGGATACAGCCAGCCTTTGCTGATTGATTATTTCATACTTGTGAAACAATTTTCTGTACCAATTATGTCTTTGCAGATGACAGAAGCCATTTAGTCTAATGACCATAATAATTAATTTTTATTATGAAGCAGATTGGTTAATGATGCTGAAGTCTAGATTTCATTATGGAACTAAAGCACAAAACTTGCCCACACTCCCAGAACATAACTTTCAAGTTTGTTAAATTGGGGACAAAACACAATCATTTCAATTCTCTTACAAAGTCAACTGTGGCAAGTCAGGGTAAAATTGTGAAGGTTTGTAGAAGATTTGGTGTTTTGTTTTTGTTTTTGTTTTGCATTGTGAAATCAGATGAGATTCTCAAAATGTACTCTCTAATCAGTAGCATCAGCATCACTTAGGAACTTGTTAGAAATTCAAATTCCTGGGCTTCACCCTACTGAACCAGAAGCTCTGCAGGTGGGGCTCAACCACCTGCATGGTCACAAGCCTTCTGGTGGTTCTGATGCAGGTTAAAGTGTAAGAACCACTGATCCACACTTTAATAAAGAAGAGATGGTAAAGCAGGAGTTCTTTTCTCTTTAGTGTTCCTTACTTAAGGTTTTTGTTGGCTATGGGTCTTTCTGCCTTCAGAAGTACCTCAACTAAAAAACCCAAGAGCAATATTTGATATCCTGGAGTGAATTATCTAACATTTGGAATATTAGATGAGCAAGCTAGGATTTAGGCAGAGATCTGTAACTTGGAGTCAAAGGACTCCTCTAACCACCAAAACATCCAATGGGTAGAATTCAATAGATCTATTATCATATTAAAGTTGTCGGCAATTTTTATTGTATTTATTCACTTTTTAAACAAATATTTACAAAGCAGCACTTTGGATTGAGACCTGTTCTGGGTGCTGGGATTTTGGCAGTGATTGGAAAGACAAAATCTCAACACATTCTAGAGTTGAGAAGGCAAGCACCAGATGAATAAACAAATCCGTAATACCACGTGGAATTATACGCTGTGAAGATAGACGAAGAGTGATAAGAGGATAGAGTGCAATTGGAATATGAAGGGCTGCTGTTTTACATAGTTGATCAGGAAAGTTCTCTTAGATGAGCACACATTTAAACAGCGTGGGAGAAGGGCAAGCAGATATCTGAGGGGAAAACACTTCAGGCAGAGGAAACAGAAAATGGGATGAGATTGGTGGGTTTCAAGGAAAAGATTGGTGGGTTTCCTTGGATTTTAAGGACAGTAAGAAAACTTGGATAAGGTCACAAAATTAATAATGAAGGTTAAACATGCTAGATAGATTCCACTATGCTGTGCTCCCTCACATCTCATCAGAGGATAGTTATCTGAAAAGACCTGTGTCTCTACATGCTCAATGACAAGACCTAGGGACTATATATGCTTGATGGCTAAACTGCTATATTATAACCCTGGCTGGGGCTTTTGTTTGAACTGGTCAGCTGTGGTTGTTCTTTTGGAAATGTGACTGACTCAATCACTTCAAATGAAAATCATGGTTCTATAACTCTTCAAGCTGTTCAGAGACAGAGCTTTCTTGTTTTAGCTGCTGTCCCTAATGACAAAAAGTTTAAACTGCCATTGTTGAGTACTTGCTATGCTCCAAGCACTGAGCTAAGTAAATCACCCACATTTCATCCTTTCAAAACTCATTTTTGTTTTTGATGATAATTGGAACACACTAGTATGTAAACTCCACAAAGGCAGCAATTGGATCTTTTTACCCTTGAATCCTCCTGGAGTAATGCTTGGTTCATAGTCAGTATACTATAGAGATTTGTGCAGCAAAGAGTGAAAAAATTAAGGAATGATGTAATTTATGTAAGTCATACAGATAGGAAGTGACAAAACTGGGATTTGAATCCAGTCTATGTAATTCCAAAGTTTTAACTAATGTGCTACACTGTGAATTAACCTGGAATGGAATGAGGGGGAAAGATGGAAATATGAATCCTGAACATAGGAAAGGCAGAGTGGAAGAAGCAACCCATCCAAAGCCATCAATGAAGCAAGAATACTGGGTCTCCTCTGCATGGCTGTTCTTGTCCTAGTTGTTCTGGGTCTGAACAGAAGATTATAACAATGCTAGTTCTCTGTCCTCAGAAAGAATAGACTGAATTTGTCAATTATACTTCAATAAAGCTAGAAAAAGTAAAATAAAAGAACCAGACTGGCAAGACTAACTCTCAAAGAATAATTAGTCAGCAATGCAATAAATTAAGTGAGCCGGCATCTCATTTCATACTGTCTTACTAGGGTGTGCTGTCTTTGGAATAGCAAACATGAAGCTTATGCATTATAGTACTATGTTAGAAACTGAAAATTATCAGTATGAGAATGACCCACATGCTAGCTTTAATTAGTTTCATTTAATCCAAATTGCCAATGTTTCTAATTTGTTGAAATGTACTGTCCAAACATGATGTAATGCTTTGAGTGTGTGGAGAGGTCTTTTTACCCTTGCTTTCCTGTCTTACCCTCCTCTTCTCTCCTTTCCTCTCACGTTCTCTTTGCTTTCTTCCTTCCCTTTCCTCCTTTTCACTCCCTCCCCCTTCTTTCTCTCTCCTTCTCCACCATCCCTCTTGCTCTCCTGCTTTTCCATTTCTTAAAAAAATTTCCAAGTATGTAATTATAACCATATATACTTTCTGTAGATTTTGCAGACATAATCGTACCCACTTTACCCATGAGAAAACGAAGTCGTTGGAGATGTTATGTAACTTGTGAATTTTGGGGTGAAGACGGAAAAAACCTCAGCATTTCGTAACTTCAAGTACCTTGTGCTTTTTGACTTGTCCACAGGTCTGAAACCAAAATCTCAGGTTCAACCATGGGTGCTGATGGACAGTGTATAATGAACAATAAGACATTTATTAAAGTAAAGGTGGAAGAAAATAAATCCTAGTTTGAAAGTCCTTACTGACTTAATATTTTAACTTAGGTAGTTCACTTTTCAACTATATTATGGGAATAATAATGGACCCTCATATACCAGGGATTAAAAAGGATTTCATAAAAATAGAATTATATTTAGAAAACATATTTTTGTGGAATTTGATGACTTGGGTTTCACTGTTGTTATTCAAGACACTAAACATCAGGAGTGCCTGTCTTTAGGTAGCATTTTCTGCCTACTCTTGAGTCAAGAGTTATTAGGATGGTTCTGCTTTTTTGCCAGTAGGTGGTACTAGCAATTTGTATAGTGTCTGTGAAACTATCCTGATGCGGGGGAGAAAAGGCATGCTTGGGGGTTTTTTTGGGAGAGAGAGAAACTCTTTAGACTCTGTGGTCAACCAGGAGTCTTTAGCTGGAAACATTTCTTTGGGCTCCATGGGCTGCCTAATCTATCCCTTAATGGGGTTAAAATGCAATGGTTTGAAGAATTTTGGTTTTAGAAAAGAAGGAAAAAAAAAAAAAAAAAGGAGGAGCCCATGTCATGTCATATTTTGTTCCCAGAGTAATTAGATTACCAATGACTTCTGATCCCTATGATAGACAGCACCAACTTATTCACTAAGGAACATACTATTAGATCAGATGTTACCTATTTTCAAAAGATGTTCAAATAATGAAGCTGTGTTTGAGAGAAGAGCAACAAACAAGAAGGAAGCTCATTGCTTTTTATATCATAAGTGTTGTCATTGTCCTGGTTCTACCAAGGCTAAACTTTTTATAAGCAGTTAGTTTTTGTTGGAGACAATGTGCCTGTATAGTTTGGGGAGACAAAAAGAAAAAACCCAAACCCAAAAACCCTGTTAAATAGCTGAGATACCTAAAGTGGACCATTTCAGGTGCAGAGTGGTTACTTTCCAGACATGTTTTAATATGAAGCATCTGGGTCGTCAGAGAACGTTGTTGATTTATAAGAAGGTGGTTGCAACACTAACTCCAATTAAAATGAATGGGTCCATTAATGTGAAGGGGAGTTAGCGTCATGACTATAGTCTGCTTTCCTCAACTGTCACTCTCCACAAAACAAAATAAGAAATGAAACATGACCACAGACAGTCTCACTGTTGCCCAGTCTGAAGGTGGCATTAGGCAGATTGGTAGAATTCTGAGCTGAGGGCC
>RJWJ010007706.1:22696-56439 GCA_004363605.1 Indri indri | reverse complement strand
AAATACCAAGTTGAAACATAGAAAAGGGGATGAAAGATCAGGAAAGAGTAAGAGATATATATTGTTAAAAGCTTTAAAAGAAAAATAATCTAGAGAGTATGTGACAAAAGCTGTATCTGAAGACATGCTGCCCAGGAATTTTCAAAAATTAATGAAATATTTTGACAAATGGTGATTGGAAAACTAGATATCTGCATGCAAAAGAATGAAGTTAGAACCTTCCCTTATACCACATACAAAAAATTAATTCAAAATGGATCAAAGACCAAACTGTAGAAGTTAAAACTATAAAACTTTTAGAAAAAAATCACAGGGAAAAAGCTTTATGCCATTAGATTTGGCAATGATTTTTTTGAATTTGGCATGAAAAGCACAGGCAACAAAAGAAAAAAATAAATAAAGGGAATACATAAAAATTCAAAACTTTTGTGCATCAAAATATGCTATCAACAAGAATGGGAGAAAATATTTGCAAGTCATAAGTCTGATAAAAGGTTAATATCTAAAATATATAAAGAACTCCTACAATTCAACAACAAATAACTTGATTAAAAAATGGGTAAAGAACTTGAATAGAATAGAATTTATCCAAAGAAGAAATATAAATGGCTAATAAGTATTAATACATGAAAAGATACTCAACATCACTAATCATTGGAAATTAAAACCAAACCACAATGAGATACCACTTCACACCCATTTGGATAGCTAATGGGTAACAGATGTTGGCAAAGACGTGGAGAAGTTGGAACACTTGGTGCACTACTGGTGGGAATGTAAAATGGTGCAGCTGCTATAAAAAATGGTAGGGCAGCTCCTCAGAAAAATTAAAAATAGAATTACCAGGTGATCGAAAGCAGAGATATTTTGCACAATGATGTTTATAGCAGTATTCACACTAGAAAGCAACCCAAACATCCACTGATGGATTTAAGGGTAAACAAAATGTGATATAAACACTAGAATATTATTATTCAATCTTAAAAAGCAAAGAAATTCTGATACTTGTTACAAGATGGATGAAACTTGAAGACATAATGCTAGTGAAATAAAACAGTCACAAAAGGACAAATGCTGTACGATTCCACTTACATGAGGTACTTAGAGTAGTCAAATTCATAAAGACAGAAAGTAGAAACATGGTTGCCAGGGGTTGGGGGAAGGGATAATGGAGAGTTATTTCATGTGTGTGCAGTTTCATTTTGGGAAGATGAAAAAAGTTCTGGATATGGGTCTAGTAATGGTTGCACAACAGTGGGCATGTTCTTCATGCCACTAAACTGCACACCTAAAAATGGTTAAGAGGGTAGATGTTCCTTGTTTGAAAAATGCAGTTTTGAAAAGAAGTAAGGTCTCTACAAATTGGTCTATAGATTCATGCAAAATTGTATATCAGGATGCTCAGGTCAGAAGCAAAGCAAACAACTAAGGCCAGGTGGGCAGATGGGGCTGAGTGCCTCCAAGCAGGCACAGAAATTGGATTTGGTACTTTGAGAAAAATAAAATCTCAGCTTTATAGTTTCCACTACTTAGCATTGTGTGTAGTATATAGTAGGAGAATTATATGATTTTTTTTAATGATTAAAAAGACTTGTGGTAAATACATTTTGTTTTTCTTAATCAAAAGTAAAGTCATGTTTGTGTGACTTTCTAACCCAACTTTCTTTCTTGTTCTGATTGCTTTCAATAAAATGCATGTACACACACACACACACACACACACACACACATGCAAAGCAATAAAAAAAATGGGCAAAGGCTATAAACTGATGGGTTCACAAGAGAAAAAGAGAATGACCAGTAATCATATGAAAATTGTATCGACTTCTGACATTTAACTACATGGCTTGAATTAAAATGTTAATTTATTTCTGCTGTCTTATGCAACTCCACTAAAATGACAGTAAATAAGTATTAATAGAAAGGGACAACAGTCAATGAATTATGTCCAAAAGAGGACAAAGGTGTGGTTATTAACATAAAAAAGTAAAGAGAGTTTAAATATCAATACCAGCACAGAGGACACCAATTCAAGGCATACTGTCAAGCATTTAAAAAGTATTCACAGATCACCAGGTGTTTGAGGAAGGATACATTTTAGAATGAGCTTTTAAATATTTATAAAAACTCAGCTAAAATTTTAATTGTAATTTTTTTGAATTTATAAAGCAAATTGAGGAAAATTGTCAGCTTAATATTTATTGAATTTTCCAATCCATAAACATGATGTATCTTTTAATTTATTTGTTTTACTTATTATAATTTCTCTTAGTCTTTTGAGTTTTCATCTATAGATAAAGCATATTTTTTTCTTTAAATATATACCTACATGTTCAATTTGTTATGGTATCATAAATGGTACTGTTTTTAGAACTACATATTTCAATTATTTACTGTCATTATATAAAGATGCAACTGATTTTGGGGTGTTAATTTTGTATCCCGTAACCTGGATAAGCTCATTTATAAATGGTAGGAGATTTTTTTGTAGATTTTTTTTGAGAGTTTCTGTGTAGACAATCATCTGCAAATAGAGTTTTATTTCCTCTTTTCTGATCTACATGCTTTTCATTTCTTTTTCTTGCTTTATTGCATTAGTTAGATTTTATAGCATAATGTTAAATAGTAGTAAAAAATGACATCGAAGACCTAATTCCAATTTTAAACTACAAATTTAATTTTTAAAATAGCTAATAGCTACAGAACTATTCAAGTTATCTATTTCTTCTTGAGTGAGTTTTGGTAGTTTGTGTCTTCAAGAAATTGGTTAATTTACATGTACATTATCAAATTTATGGGCATGGAATTATTTGTAGTATCACCTTATTGACTTAATTATCTATTGCTGGGTATCAAATTACACTTAAAATTAGATACAGAGGTTTAAACCATCAAATTTGTTTTTCCTCTCAGTCTCTGTGGGTCAGGAACACATGGGTCAAAGAAGAAGGATGGCCCATCTGGGTGCCTCTGGTGCATGATCTCACATGAGGTTGCTATTGAGTTGTTGGCCAGGGCTATAGTTTCACCTGAAATCACCTGAGGAGGGTGAACCACTTCCATGCTCACAAGGTGGATGTTGTTAGGCCTCAGTCTCTCGCCATGTGGGTCTTTACAAAGCTGTCTTACAATATGGTATCTATACTGCCCCGGGGCGAGCAGTCCAGGGGGAAAAAGCAAGAAAGTGAGCCCAAGATAGGAGTCACAGTCCTTTTATAATCTCATCTCAGAAGTGACATCCCATCATTTCTGGAATATTCTACTCATTAGAAGCAAGTTGATAATTCCAGCAAACACTCAAAGGTGGGAGGATTACATACAGGCACGTATAC
Organism: Indri indri; assembly: GCA_004363605.1. Lineage (NCBI taxonomy): Eukaryota > Metazoa > Chordata > Mammalia > Primates > Indriidae > Indri > Indri indri. Next base: position 53,107 of record RJWJ010007706.1, on the reverse strand, counting down.
CAACAGGCATTGATCCTTGGGGATCATTTTAGGGGCTGCCTTCCACACATATGTTCCTTTCAAGGTCTGTGGGATGTGCAGTAATATTTTCTTTCTTCTTTGTTTCTGATATTAGTAACTTATATGTTCTCTCTTATTTTAATGGACAGTCTAACTAGAAGTTAATCAATATTTTGAATATTTTCAAAGAAAAACCTTTTGGCTTAATTGATTTTTTCCTCTGTTGTTTTTCTGTTTTCAATTTCATTGATGTCTGATTTTATATTTATTATAAATAATACTTCCTGTTTTATTTGAGCTTAGTTGGCTCTTTTTACTGATTTATTTTGATGGAAGCTAGTATATTGATTTTTAGAACTGTCTTTTCTTCTAATATAAGATTTTAATTCCGTATTTTTTCCTCTAACAACTGCTATTAGGTACAAATACAGTTTTGAAATATTATATTTTTATATTCATTTGGTTCAACATATGTTTTCAGTTTTCTGGATGCTCCTTTTCGATACATGGATTCTTTAGAAGTGTGACACTTTATTTCCAAATTTATAGATTTTCCAGATGTCCTTCTGTTATTGATTCTATTTTAATTCTGTTATGGTCCAAGAACATAATTTGTATGACTTCTATTCTTTCAAATTTATTAAGATTTATTTTTTGGCCTAGTATATGATTTATCTTTGTATATGTTCCATATACAATTTAAAATAAAATATATTCTGCTTTTCTAGGTGTTCTCTAAATAATCATTAGGTATAGTTGGGTTATAGTGTTGTTCAAATGTTTTCTATCTTACTGACTTTCTATTGGTTCAACCGATTGCTGAGAGAAGAATGGTGAAGTCTCCAACCGTAATTGTGGATTTGTCTATTTCTCCTTTCAGCTTCTTTAGTTTGTGCTCCATGTATTTTGAACCTCTGTTGTTACATATATTAAGCTTATTCTGCCCTCTTCATTATTCTTCTGTACACTTCATTATTACATAATGATCCTCTTCATCTCTAATAATATTTTTTTGTTCTGAAGTCTACTTTGTCTGATGTTAATATTCTTCAGCTTTCAATTTTATAAACTTGAGTATTTCTTGTACATATGTGCAAGGAAATGTGTATCATTTTGTAAAAATCATGTCAAATGATGAAAAATGATAACGACCATAAGGAAACAGAGAAATCAACAGTGTTTTTTTTCATACAATGGAATACTATACACAAGTTAAAATGAATGAACTAATTTACATGCATGAAAACGAATAAATCTCAAAAATAAAGTTCAGTGAAATTAGCCGTTTGCAAAAGGATATGTATAGTACACCATTTTTATAAAATAGGAAAGCATCCAAAATACTTTTTGTATCATTTATGATCTTATACCTGTGTTTAAAAAAGTATAAACGCATGTCTGGGGATGAGTCATAGCAGCCACAGGACAGTGATAACCTCTGGTGGGGAAACAGGGAGGGGGGATAAAGACGGAGGGGTGACTTAGATGCATCTGTGATGTTTCATTTTTAAAAAATAAATATAAAGCAACATCTGGTAAATATGCATTATGAGCACGTGGATGTCTACTATGTATTTTTCTGTACATTGGAAATACTTCATAATTAAACATTTTTAAAGGAATTCAGTTTATATTGTTCCCATGTAAATTGTTCTGACCTAATTCAAGGTAATTTCTTTCAAACCACTTGGATCTACCATAGGAAAGAACTACCCATTCCAAATGTTTTTCAAGCAGTTAAGTAAGAATAAAAGGGGAAAATATAAGTTTCAATAGTATATTAAAGTCTACATTGGTGTGAGTGCCTCCTATCAGGTACAAATTAACTAGGAGAAAATGTCAATCCTAAGCTGCTGTGAAGTTCACCATCAAGTATCTTTTCTGTGAGTGGCTGAAATTGTTACTCTAATTGGCAGGGTGATGGTTTTGACATCCTTAGGATAGAGAGGCCTCTATAACTCTTATGTTGTTGTTACATCCTGGTCAATTCAGAGAGATTGAAAGCTTATAGAGATCAAATTAGCAAGACTGATTTATATCTAAATCTAATGGATTTATATTTAAATTATTTTATTTTTCAAACATCTCATCATGGTGCATGTTCCTAACTCTAGACTTAGGTAGCAGTATATTTTGGGGTATGACAAAATGTAAAGATGCCATGGGAGTCAGGAGCTATTTTTAAAGGCCTTTTGCACAGGACTTTTAAGTAGCCTGCAGAACTGCAAGCACATGGATAAGTCCTCTTTCATATTTGAAAACCTCATTTTTCTGCTCATGTAAATTCCTAACATCTCTGACTGTACATGCATGTATGAGTATTCAGTTCAGTCATCAATCAGCTGTATGTTCCTAAGTGCCTTTTGGTTAGGATATACAGTGACATCACACTATGGGGATTTAACATAAGAGTATAAAATGATATAAATTTAATACCATGGCTAAGACTTATTCCCACTAAAATCAATACAAACAACAGGAAGATATTTAGAATTAATATTTGCTTTTTCAAATGCATCAACTTAACAAATATGTTTACAAATATACAATGTCTTTTTGCTAACTATTAGCACAAATGAGGGTCAGCGTAATAAATCGTAAGCAGAGTGAGGATAGAGGCCTAGAATAGCTACGCACAGCTCAGGATTCAGCTTCCATCCCCACATTTCAATACTTACAAAAGTATCTTAAAAGTTTCTAGGCAAGCTTCACAACCGTCTGAAGAAAAACAAAAAACCACCAGAACAGCATATGGCTCCAAATTGCTTCTGGTCATCTTATTTTGAAATCTCATATTCTGTTAGTACACAGTCAAGTAGAATTTCTTGTAAATGTTTCAGTCTTGCTAATTTGGGAAAATTAAAAAATTTAATATAATCTTTTATTAACCTAGAAGATTGGCATTTTAATCAGTATAAATTGGCAATGCAATGTAATAAAGAATACTCAAGTTGAAATAAACACCTTCATTAATCAGGTTATACCCAAATTACTTGCTGAGGTATAGTGCTTAAGTCTGGGTGATTTTCCCATTAACTGTGTTCCCGGTTCTGAGTCAAGATGACGTATTTATGAAACGGAAAGTATTCAATTAAAACTATTGCCTATTGTTGCACACATCAAATTCCAACACAGCAGAGAGATACCTACACAGAAAAGGAAAATGAGTATCCATTATCTACAATGATCAAATTAATTGGAAAGTTTCCAGAACTCCATTTCTCTCTCTGTCCTCCCTCTACCCAATCAGGAAAATGATCGAGCAACCCATAACCATACTCTAAACCAGTCTATATTTATCTAGGAAATTGATTCATACATTAATTTTAAAAGTATTTTATGAGAGGAAAACTAGACTGAACTTGAAGCACTATAAGCTTTTACTTGCTTTTAGCCAGTTAGTACATTTTGCATACTGGGCAATCTTTCACTGCAGCAGCTGTAGGTAATACAACACAAATCAATCAATCACTGATGAACAATTCTTTATCGATTTCGTGCTATGTAGCCCTCAGGAAGAGAGACATTTGGGAATATAAAGGAAAGTTATCAGACACAGCCCCAATGCCCTGAAGCTTACTACACTGACACTTAAGTAACTTTTCTATCCCACTCAAAGACTTTTCCCACTCAAACCACCTGAACAAGTGGGGAGAGTATTTTTGATCTATAACAACGTCAAGTTTTAGTCATTGCTTTCAGAACTACTATATATCTATGCAATTTTCTTATTATTCACAATCATCAAATCTACTTTTTCTGAATTTCTTTGGGGGACTGATACAGAATTTCTGCACTGCAAAGCTAACTTAAGCTAATCATTGAGTTAGCTAAATGGAAAACAACAAATATATTGTCCTACTACATAGATTTATAAATACTTTACAAATATTCTGTTCAATTCTAACAACAAAAATGTGAATTAATTTTAATATCCTTATTCTGTGAAACACTTAGAGAAGCCTAAGACCCCTTCTGGCTGCTAAGAAGTGGTAGAGCTAGAATGTCAAAGCCAGGTGTCTTAACTCCAAAATTCATTCATTCTCTTATTCTTTTAAGTTCTTTTATAAAGGCAAAACCATGAGTTTTAAGAAGAGCTGTGAATTAATTTTTAATTTTGAAAAAATTGCATATTAATAACTAAAATTTATTAAGCACTTGCTGTAAGTCACACAGTCTTCTGAAAACTTTGGATGAATAGCCTAATTTGATCCTCATGAAGACCTTGCAGGCTCTACAATCACTCTCATGCTACACATCAAGAAACCAATGCTTAAAGAGGCCCAGTAAATCACCCAGGGTCACAGAGTTAGTAAAGAATGTTCCAGGTTTACATGCTGTCTGATTAAGGAGCCCAAACTCTTAGCCACTAGGTGAAACAGAAATCAGGCATGACATTAGGATATGCTTGTCTTCAGTATCTTGGAATGTCAAATTTAATCCTTGAGGAGAATGATATAGGTTATTAAAATAGGCCTTTTGTAATAAAATAAAAATTGAACTGGTTGAACCCTTAGTGATTAACTAGGTTTACACAAGGGCATGGAATGGGTTTGAACCAAAATACACTGAGTTGGTCTGATTCACCTGAGGTAGGTAAATGGTGAAGAAGCCCTGTTCCTGCCAATCTCGCCCAGACTGAATCATAACTACTGACTCTCAGTTGCTTCCTAATCTGTTGTGGTCATACAGCAGCACTAATAAAGTTTACCAAATACTTGCCATATTTTCATACTATCTCTGAGAACCTCCGTGTTATATTAATGTATACATACCTTCTTCCCTCCAAAAATAAAATCCATCCCTCAGATAATCATTGGGAAATGGATTGATGTTTCACCATAAATTAAAAGGCCAAATTGATGCCGGCCCAATGATAAATCAGTTTAATATTTTCCTACCCTAGTAAAAAGGTCCAGAATTAAATATAGACCATTGTAATAAGTATAAAGAGAAAATAGTCCTCATTTCTTTGAGAACTTACCACTTACATAATGTTTGCTTAAACACTGCCACTTCAGGAGAAATAATCAAGCTCTTTCTCAAACCATAAGATACAAAAAAGCCTATATCTGTCTTTTGCACTTAAAAAATTAATTATATGGAAATTCCTTGACTGACACAATTTGCCAAAACTCACAACAGAAGAAATAGACACTTTGAATAGGCCTGTATCTATTATTAAACGAATTGGATCAATCACTAATAACCTTCCAAAACAGAAAACACCAGGCCTAGATGGGTTTGCTGATGAATTCTAACAAACATTTAAAGAATAAATTACACCACTGAGGGAATTTGTCAAGACCAGACCTGCCCTACAGGAAGTACTCAGATCTACATTATACATTGATCAGCACGATAGACACCCACCAGTGTAAAATCACCCAAAGCTAATGCTCAGAGCCTGTATACCATAATGGCTCAAGAAATAAAACAAAGCAATAAGGTTCTACCCAACAGGATGACCAGAAATGTCTCCCATTTATCAATTCTTTCAATAAATGTGAATGGCTTAAATTCCCCACTCAAGAGACATAGTCTGGCTGAATGCATAAAAAAAATACAAGCCAAGTCTGTTGTCTCCAGGAAACATATCTAACTCACAAGCACTCATTCAGACTCAAAGTGAAGGGATGGAAAAAAATATTCCATGCAAATTGAAATCAAAAGAAAGCTGATGTAGCCTTTCTCATATCAGATAATATAGACTTTAAATCAACAATAGTAAAGAAAGACAAAAATGGTTGTTATATAAAGATACAGAGAGCAGTTCAACAAGAAGGCACAATAATCCTAACTACATATGTACATAACACAGGTGCACCCAAATTCATAAACAAACCCTACTGGAGCTAAACGAAGTGATAAATAGCAGCATCACGATAGCAGGGGACTTCAACACCCCACTGACAGAGATGGACAGGTCCTCTAAGCAGAAAATAAACAAAGAAACACTGGACTTAAATGGGACTCTAGAACAAATGGCCTAACGGACATTTACAGAACATTCTACCCCAAAACTACTGAATATACATTCTCATCAGCACATGGAACATTCTCTAAGATTCACCACATCTTAGGCCACAAAACTAAATATGCTTAGTACTTTTTCTATTTCCTCATTCTAAGATTGCAGACATATTAATGTTAGATAGAGCTTACTTAGCTTTTCTGGAGAATTTTTCTTAGAGAATTAAGCCTATTATGCCTTATAACCCACAAATCATCTGAAAATTTTATTTTTCTGTTAATTTTGAGCAGAAGATTACAAAATGGGAGCAGTAATTTTTACCCCGAGATACAGGACTGTTTTTCTCTTTGATAATAGAAAAATTAAATCACAGAATATTTCCTCATTCATTGTCAGAATGTAAATAGGAACTTAAAAAGTGAGCTATATGAATAGGCCTGTTCTTCTTAACTTGGGTAAAATCATAGTTACTGTCAACCCCATTGTGCATCCACACGAAGGCTTGCACCTTTTATGTCAGATGTGCTTCCTCATGCCAAATAGCTCGATGATGGCTGATGTGAGATTAATTAGAAACTGATAGTGCATAAATAAAATTGAATGATGATTCTGTGATACATGTGAACACTAACATGTTCTGAAAACATACATTGTGAGGTAGGCAGTTCCAGTTGAAGCAAAGAAATCTTCCAGAGAAATTTAAAATTTATTTCATGTGTCCCTTAATTTTGCTCATTCTTTTAATTTTTTTACAACAAACTTTTCTGATTATTGAAGAAATGCATAGTCACAGAAAAATGCAGAAAAGTTGGACTACGTAGAAGAGAACAAAGATTATAATAAGTATGATTCAATCACTCCCAGATTATATGTACTAAAAACCAGAGAAGCATATACTCTGGTTTCTCTTCAGATCGAATAAATCTTTCACCTTTTACTAAAGATTTCCGTGGAGAGAAAAAAAAAAAAAAAGCCAGAGAAGCAAGAGGAAGGGGCCATGCCTCCAGAAGAGTGCACACATCAGACAGGCATGGGAGAGAAGGCCAGGACAGCAGTGTGGAAAGGAGGGGCAGCCCAGTGCTAGAGGGTCCATGAGACAATTGGGGATTTAAGGATTTTGTGAAGACCGTGTTTCAACTAAATGTCTTATCAAAATCTCCTATCATTCAAAAGAAGAAGTAGGACTTTCTAGCTCTTTATTTAACTGGACTCTATGGTTAATTATCCTCCTAGAGTGCTGAAGACAGAAAGCTTGTGTGGGATTCAAGCCAGAGAAGCTGGCAAAAAGAGGAGTATCCTGCATCCATAGCATATCTCTTTGATGTGACTAACAGGATTTCCTTTGTGTGGAGCACTGGGGCAGGTAAAACCTCATTTAGCTGGTAGTTGGATTAATGCAAATTTAGAAGTGATTCCAGGCTGGGCACGGTGGCTCACGCCTATAATCCCAGCACTTTCGGGGGCCAAGGTGTAAGGATCACTTGAGCCCAGGAGTTTGAGGTTGCAATGAGCTATGATCCTGCTACTGCATTCCAGCCTGGGTGACAGAGCGAGACCCTGTCTCTAAAAAAAGAAGTAATTCCACCTTGGCAGTATATAAGAGCAAAGAGCTCTGAGTGCTTTTTCAGAAATGCAGCTTGATTCTCTACATCATCCCTAGGACTCTGCCACCATCTTTAAGAGCTGTCATTTAGAAATTATCTTCTTTCGTGCACACAGGATAAATGACAGACACTAATTCCAAGCACTGTCTTGAATACCTTCTCTATCGGAGCCATAGTGATGCAAATTTTTCTAGTTAAAGGATTATTTTGAAATCAGTAGACATATTGTCTTAATAACACCAGGCACTATAGGATAGGAAAATGATAAAGTTAAGTCGCTATGCCAACAAAGCTTGCATGCGTATCATGGAATCAAATGCATCCGTCATCCTTCCTGACTGATCGGAGGCATCTTTATTCATATTTTTAAAAAGGAAATGCATGGTTCACGGAGCTTGGTCTTTTTTACGAACTCTTCCACTCCAAAGACAATATTCTTCAGAGGGAGAGAGATGCTGTTAGAGAGTCCTAGCTGACAAATGCTTGACCCAAGAAGCCCCACATTTCTTCCTGACATTCTATTAGGCAGAATCTAAGGCCCAGGAGTTTGAAATGTACTTATCATGGTTATTCTGCTGTCTGTGATAGTGGCCTGGGTAATTTGTAGTTTTAAGATGTTTTGTCATCCTCTGGAAAGAAGCTACATTTATTGAAACAATACACAATAGAGGCTTCCACAAGGATGTCAGGCTACCTCAGATCCCTGTTCTCGGGAGGCAAGCTCAAATCCCCTAAGATCTGCAATGCTAGCTCTCATCTGATGAGGAAAACTGCTGTGTGCTCAGGACAGGGCGATAATTAAATCCCGGCACTTTTAGCTGCAGTGATTTGTTCAGAAATTAAGAGTGCTTTCATGTCCATTATGTTAAAATAAGCTTTACATATATGAATTTTAATGAGTTTCTTAAAAATCCAAAACCATACAGACTCTCTCCATTATCAATTTCCTAAGGCAGGTACCATGTAAGAACTGGGACATTCTATATGTTTGGGGAAAATACATTTCATTTTCTATCTATAATTTTCTATATCATACGTTGGTTATAAACATTTATCCCACAGAATTAATGTGCCACATTGTTAAAAACAAACTTTTCCAGAACAAAGCCTGTCATTTTCTAAAGAAGAAAAGGAGAAGCCTTATGAATACAAATTAATTTCTGGGCAAAACTGTTTTCAAAATGAAATGAATTTACAAAGTATGCCTTAGAATTCATCGTTTAACGATGCCTAGGTTGGTTTACATATTAATCCACTTCCCAGCATCTCTCTTTGTGACCTAGCAGGCTTTACTTATGCACAATGGCATAGAGACAGGCTGCTGAAAGGTCTGTTCTTTTAAAATGTCACTCCACGCTGCAGAATATGTTTTATTAAGGGTAATGGGAAACGTGCAGGTCTGGTGGTGAATTTGCTTTTCTTTCCTCAGATGAAATTTGAACACAGACTTAATGGGGAAATTTGTCATTAAATTATAACAGCAGAGAGGGCTGGGGCTAGGAGTCAGCCTCCACTCCAAACAGAGAACCTTCCCCGCTAACTTCTCTGGGAGGTTGACCATCATGTCCCAGGGCGGCCACTGTCTGAGGCCAAGAATCATGTGGTCAAGATTAAGCATTGCTTCAGAAAAACCTAATTAACAGGCTAGGGAGGAAAGTTTCAAGGTCACCATAAAGGAAAAGTTTTCTTTGAAGCAATAATAATGATGCATCAGCATGACTCATTTTGCATGCTTTCCTATAGACAATAATATGCAGGCCAAACCATTTGATTGAAAGCATAATGACTACCAAGAGTGAAAGCCTGAAATGGAGTAGATTGCCTAAAAGTGGGTGCTAGACCTTCTTCCCTAGAGTAGACCACATTAGACCACGTAAGATTTCCTCTTATCTTAGTAAAATCCTTCCTTTTACTAAGTGCTTTTTGATATCTAATGAACCTCTGTAACTCCTATTTCCTCTACTGAATGACGATGATTTCCAGCATGGGAAGGAACTAGGCCTTGGTGTCCTACTTAAGTGTGATGGATTCTAAACTCTGTACTGAGTACAAATGGTGCCAGCTTCATGGGTGTGTAACTTCATGAATTTTCGCAAACTTTAGTCCTTGTCATGAACCCTTCTCCTCTGAAGGCAGGCTCAGAAGAGAGTCCCATTCTTGGGCTTTAATGTTTTACAACTGCTTCCTTGAAGTCCTTCATAAACTTATTGTTGGATTTGCGACTGTCGAGTGAAGCCTGGTGGGACAATGGCACATGCACCAGGGGCTTGGACCCTACCTCCCACAATTTTCCTGCCTCCCTGGGATGGGTTCTCAGCTGATTTCTCCCTCTTCCCCTGGTCCTCCAACTCCCGCCCAGGCTCCCCTGACTATCCCTGCCCAGTGACCACTGCTGTTGTATGCCCCCTGAGAGGTGTGGGGAGGGGAGGGACAGATTTGGCTTACATGCCCAATGGAACAGGTTGCCGGGTAAGGGGCCAGGCTCTGGGTGCCTGTAAGAGCCCAAATGTATCGTTTGAATATGCTTGTAGCCAAATGAGGGCAACCTTCAACAGCAAATAAAAAATGTTATGACAGCTTGAGAGAGAGACACCGCAAAAGTTTTTATTCTGTTTTTTTAAACAAGGGACCTACTTTTTTTTATCTTGTACTTGACCCAATAAATTATGTAGCCAGCCCTATCAGTAGGATATTGTGCAAATTATGTAACCTTTATAAGCCTCAGTTTCCCAACTGGAAAATGGGAATGATGACACCTACAACACAGAGTTATAATGGGAATTCAGTTTTTTAGAAATGCATGTAAAGGGTTTAACATAGAACTTGGTGCACTGTAAGGGGACTAATAACATTTAGTGTCAAAAGTTATATAACAAACAAAAACATGCGTAACTTCACATACTTATGTAGACAATAGAGAAAAACTTATAATTCAGTGTCTCTAGGAAAATCCAGGGTCTATATTAAGAACACTCTGGCCCATAATTTCTGAAAGTTAAATATGCAAATTAAAATGCATGTGTTTTCAGGGTAAGACCTTGACATTTAAAGACAAATCAAGAGACTTTTTCATTTCAGAAAGAGAATACATGATAAGATGCAGAAAATAGCCACATGAAGAGAACATTTGGCACAAAGGCTGTGGATTTAGGGTATCCAGTCTCAAAGGACTATCAGTACAGCCCTTGGTTACAGTGACCACTCCATTCATCATTGTCGGAGGACACCCAAGGGAAGTGCTCCAGCTGGTATTAAAACTAGTCTCTAAAACAATATGCTTAGAAAAAATGGACAGCGGAAGAGAGGGTTAAGAACTGAAAAAAGATATATAAAGGATTTGGTAATTTCTTATGTGGAAAATCAAAGTATCCGCTTTAAAATTGGGGGGAGAATGGAGAGGAATTTAATGTGACAGACGAGTCTAACTATGCCCCCTACTAAATCTCAGAAGTCATTTCATACTCTAAGCAATCCTGAGAGTGATTTCTTACCTGGAACAAAACTCTCCTTTGCCCCTCCAGAGAACATGCTGTGCTCTCCAGAGGCATTCAGAACAAACCAGACCCTCAGGCAAGGTGTTCTCCAGTATCAAAATCAGAGCAACCAAATTGGCTTGTGGAGTTCTGTGTTCTTGCTGCTTCCTGGCCAGCCACTCTTTGAGGATACTCTAGAGGCAAACTGACATGAGGATTAAGGTTGTAAGACCTTCTCAGACTTATTCTCACTATTGCTAGACTATGATAGTCAGAAAAAAGAATCACCTGTTGCATAATGCCCACCTTCTACATGAAATTCATGAAAAATACCTACAGTGTGATGAAAGCAAAAAAAGAAGTATGCCGTGAAAGAAGCTAAAGAAGAATAAATTCAATATTCAGATATCGTTTTCCCCAGAGTGAAATTAATAGCCTGTTGGAATTAATATCTCACAGTTTGATGTTTTCAAGCATACTGTTTTTGCTTCTGTTATATTTCTGTGTTCTGCCTATAATTTTAGACATATAGCTTTCCTTTAGATTTTTAAGCTTTTGAAATAAAAGTATCTTTTTTCCCCAGCTTTATTGAGGTATACTTAACAAATAAAAATTGTGTACATTTAATGTGTGCAACACGATGTTTTGATATACACATACATTGTGAAATGATCACAATAGAGCTAATTAACATATCCAACACTGCACACAGGTACCATGCTTTGTGTATAGTAAGAACATTTAAGATCCACTCTCTTAGGAAATTTCAAGTATACAACACAGTATTATTAACTATAGTCACCATGCTATACATTCAATCTCCATAACTTATTCATTCTCCATAGCTAAAACTTCGTACCCTTCGACCAACATCTTTCTTTTTCCCCCAACCACTAGCCTCTGACAACCATATTCTTACTCTCTGCTTTTATGAATTTGACTTTTTGAGTTTCCAGATATAAGTGAAAGAATGTAGTACTTGTCTTTTTGTGTCTCACTTATTTCACTCAGCATATCCTCCAAGTTCATCCATGGTGTCACATTTCTTTATCCATTCATCTCTTGACAGATACTTAAGGTGTTTCCATGTCTTGGCTACTGTGAACAATGCTGTAATGAACACGGGAATGCAGACACCTCTTCAACTTTCCAAGTACTGATTTCATTTCCTTTGGATATATACCCAGAAGTGAGATTACTGGATCATATGGTAGTTTTATTTTTAATTTTTTGAAGAATCTCCATTCTGCTTTCCATATGGCTATACCAAATTACATACCCACCAACAGAATACGAGAGTTCTCTTTTCTCCACATCTTTGCCAACACTTATCTTTTGTCTCTATGATAATAGTCACTCTAGCAGATGTGAGGTGTTACCTCATTGTGATTTTGATTTGCATTTACCTGATGATTAGTGATGTTGAGCACATTTTCATATACCTGTTGGCCATATGTATTTCTTCTTTGGAGAAATGCCTATTTAGGCCCTTTGCCCATTCCTTCAGATTTACCAGTTGTTAAACTTTTGCTACATTTGATCTCTCTTCCTCTCCTCTTCCTCTGTCTTCTCACACACCCCTAAATAACTCAGCAGGTATCACAAAGAATAAGAACATTCTTATTTCTTAATTTCATACTTAACCACATGACATTGCAGTTAGAAAATTTCACATTAATTTAAAAATATCATCTGACATATCTTCCATTTTTAACACCCCCATTATTTAATGTCAAGATTCATACTTTAAACTACTGTACTGACTTCTTTGCAGTAATACATTGCTTTTTATAATAGCAAAGAAAAGGGGGAATGATTATCGAACAATATAAAAAAGGTTAAAGAAATTACAGCACAGCTGTATGATGGAATACTATACCTCAAAAAAGTGGGAGGAGGAGTTTCTGAAGAAATTTAGTGACATGAGACAATGCTTTGATAGAATGTTAAATGAAAAAGTTGAATGTAGAGTTATATTTGAACTCATTTATACGTTTGTTTTTTAAACAATCCTGGGTTTAATGTTTGTAGATGCAGAGCAATTGGTGTCAGGGCTACAAAGAGGAATTAGACATGATTTCTCTCACTTAGAAATCTTACTGGGAGAGGTGGACAAACCTTTAAATAGACGTTTATAGTAAGATGAGGCAAGTAAATGAAGGAAATATGGATATCATGGGAGGAGAGGGTGGCCTAGTCAGGATGAAGGAGACAGGAAGGCTCCCCAGGGAAAGTGTGATGTTCATTATTTAAAAAACAGGAAAATGATATGCAAGAATGAGCGGAACACCCAATACGTTAGAGAGCATTTTCAGATGGTGGCATGATAAGTTCTTTTTATTCTTTGCTGTACCTGTTTTCCAAGTTTTTAATAATAAACATATACATTATTTTATAAACAGAAAAAATAGTTTGTTGAAGATTTATTACAAATTAATTGTTATTTAGGATTTACCTAATGCCCAGGTAAGGTGGTTAGTAGGCAGAGCACTGAGATAAAACTCTTCTTGATCTTTAAAAAATAGTAAGCACTTTTAGTAAGGAAAATAGTAGCTATTAAATTTTATCACCTTCCCCCACTGCTCAATAATGTTTTAGTTAAACATGCTTTATAGACAGCTCCTCCCTGATTATATGTCCATTTTTATTCAGCTTGGTAGACAGATGCTAATATAGGAACGCATTAGCCCACAAAACAGTGGGGCTTATTTGGATGCCTTATAATCATGCATGGGCATTCTTCCTGTAACCACAGGGATGGTACATGGACCAGCAACCAACTAAGTAGTCTAAGAAGATCTAAAGTCATTCATCATTTATACTCAACAAATATTGTAGTGACAAATACCATGCATTTTGGAAGGAAACTTTCATGGAGTTATGCAATCATAGACTGTGAAGCATGTAGATTTTATTTGCCTTCACTACTCGTTCCTTTTTATTTAGCCTTTCTCTCTTTGATTTTGTCTTTCCCTTAGCATATGTGTAATGCTAATTTGCATAACTGTTAAAACACAAATTACAAAAACTCATGTTTAAAATATTTTTACCATCTTCTATATAGCATGGCGATCTGCAAGTTCAAGGTCGTGGAGTGATCTGAGTTGTTTGTGAAGTCAAAAATGCCAAAGGCAGATTAGCACCTTGAGTAAAAGTCAGGGTCAGCACTAAGATGAAACATCTATATTACCGTCAACTTAGAAGCAAATAAATCAGGTAATAGAGGAAAGAGGAGGAAGAAAATTAGAAACTTTAATTGACCTCCTCTCCAGTCGCTTCTTTACCACCTGGGATGAGTCGACTCCTCCCTGTGTCATTGTAATGTGTTTATTTGATCAACTCAGATGGCTCCTTTAAAGATAATTTAATTCTATTTAATTAAGGAAACCTATTTTAATAGCTAGCACTTTGATACATGTGGTGCTCATGGCTTCCAACATATTGAACACCACTGCTCATTAGGAAACTCTTTAAAAACTCATTTAGTGCAGACAGTATCTTCTGCTTAGCACATACAAACCTATAATTCAGGCTCAACATAATTGCAATATTATTCACAAACTCAAAAAAATATATATTGCAAACACCCAAAAGAATTAAGTTTATATGTGTAAGATCACGAGACACATAGACCAAAATGTATCTTTTAAATGCTCAATAGGCAACATTCACCATTTTAATTTTTCTTGCTTTTATTAAGAATGTATGCACTGGCAAGAGCTTAGCAACATCTAGAAGCTATTAAGTCAATGCTTCATTGCTTCTGATGCAGCAAATGGCTTTAGGTTTAAACATTTATTTTATTTGATGAAAACAAAAGTCTAAACTCCAGAAGTCTAAATTAAATTTAATGACGTATTCTTCTTGCTGAGCCTTTGTCTCACCCAAACAGGTTAAAGTGCAAGGGGAATGATTTGATCTCATTACCTTGCTGCTAGTAGCAGCTGGTGCTTATTGCAGATGGAGAGGGTTTTCATCACAGAGCTGTGAAACCTGAGACCCTAAACAAAGGGGGCACCCACCCAGCCTCCAGATGGTCATTTCAAGTAATTAATGTCTTGGAGAAAGTTCAGCTCTGGACCAGTATAATAGCCCCTTAAGCTGTCAGGGTAGTCACCCTTTCCAAAAGAATTCTGTTTTTACCTTTTTCCTGTCAGTCATATAGCACAGTACACAAGATATTTATTTTGTAACACAGGAGCCAATTAGAAGGCAAGTATTCAGTACAGTTTTTCCTACCTGTCATGCTGACAAAACCCAAGTATTCTTTATCGAGAGCATTCGATTTTATTTATCACTTACCACTGCCTGGATTTCACTGGAAATGACTTATGCATGTTAACCCTGACTCAAGCACAACGAAAGCGATCCATGTAACAAAAAACATTTATACCCCAGTAATGGTTTGAAATAATTAAAAATAATAATAATTTAAATTAGGGATATTTTATTATCAAATCATGAAGAAAGAGGAAGAAAGGAACAAAGGAACTATAAAACAGTCAGAAAACAATTAACAAAATGGCAATAGTAAGTCCTTACCTATCAATAATTACTTTAAATGTAAATGTATTAAATTCTCCAAAGACATAAAGCAGAAATAAGTGAAATAGCTGATATAAAAACAATAGAAAAGATCAGTAAAACTGAGTTGGTTTTGAAGATATAAACAAAATTGACAAACCAAGGAAAAGGAAGATGCAAATAAATAAAATTATAAATGAAATAGGAGACATTACAACTGATACCACACAAACACAAAGGATCATAAAACACTACTATGAACATTTATACACAAGCAAATTGAATAACCTAGAAGAAATGGATAAATTCCTAGAAACATATAACCTATGGGGACTGAAAATTGAAGAAATGGAAAATCTGAACAGACCTATAACTAGTAAGGAGATTGAGTCAGTAATCAAAAAATTCCCAAGAAATAAAAGCCTAGGACCATATGACTTCACAAATTACAAAATATTTAAAGAATTAATACCAACCCAATCCTTCTCAAACTCTTCCACAAAAATTAAAGAGAAGGAAACACTTCCAAAACTCATTTTACAACGACAACATTATCCTGATACTAAAGCCAGATAAGAACACTACAAGAAAAGATCATTACTGGCCAATATCTTTGATGAGTATAGATGCTAGAATCCTCAATAAAATACTAGCAAACTAAATTCAACAGCACATTAAAAGGATCATACACCATGATCAAGTAGGATTTATCTCTGGTATACAAGAATAATACAAGATGTGCAAATCAATAAATGTGATATACCACATTAACAGCATGAAGGATAAAAATCATCTGATTATCTCAATAGATGCAGAAAAACACTTGAAGAATTTAATATCCTTCTATGATAAAACCTCTTGACAAATTAGGTATAGAAAAAATTTACCTGAACATTTATTCTCAATAGTGAAAACTGGAAACATCAAGCCAGATGACATCCTTTCATGATAAAACTGTCAACAAATTAAGTATAAAGAAATAAAAGAAATACATCTGAGCATTCATATTCAATGGTGAAATCTGAAAGTTTTCCTCTAAGATCAGGAATAAGATCAGGATGCTCACTCTCACAACTTCTATTCAATATAACACTGAAAGTCCTATCCACAGCAATTAGGCACAAACAGCATCCAAATCAGAAAGGAAGAAGTAAAATTGTCTTTGTTTGCAGATGACATGATCTTAAATATAAAAAACTCTAAAGACCCTACCAAATATACTGTCAAAATTAATATACAAATCCAGTAAAGTTGCAAGATATAAAATCAACATACAAAAATCAATTCCATTTCTATACATTAATGATGAACTCTCTGGAAAAGAAATTTTTAAAAAATCCCATTTACAGTAGCTACAAAAAATAAAATACTTAGGAATAAACTTAACAAAGGAGGTGAAATATCCGTTCACTGAAGACTAAAACATTGATGAAGAAAATTAAGGAAGACACAAATAAATGGAAAAATATCCCATGTTCATGGATTAGAAGACTTAATATTGTTAAAACACCTATAATACCCAGAGAGATCTCCAGATTTAATGCAAATCACTATTCAAATTCCAAATTAAAAAAAGTTCTAAAATTTGTATGGAATCTCAAAGGATCACAAATAGCTAAAGCAATCTTAGCAAGAAGAACAAAACTGGAAGCATCACACTTTCTCTTTCAAATTTTATTACAAAGCTATAATAATCAAGATAGCTGGTGCTAGAATAAAAACAGATATATAAAACAATGAAACAGAACAGATAACCCAGAAATAAACATACACATTTGTGATCAATGGATCTTTGACAAGAATCCAAGAACACACAACGGGGAAAGGATAGTCTCTTCAATAAACGGTAAATAGAAAATTGGATATTTACATGCAAAAGAATGAATTGGACCCTTATCTTAGAATGTATTCAAAAATCAACTCAAAATGCATTGAAAACTTAAACATAAGACCTGAAACTGTAAAACTACATAGGCAAAAAGCTTCCTGACATTTGTTTAAACAATAAGTTTTTGGATGTAACCCCCAAAGCATAGGCAACTAAAGCAAAAATATATAAGTGGATTGCATCAGACTAAAAAGCTTCTGAACAGCAATGGAAACAGTCAACAGAGTGAAGAGACAAACTATAAAACAGGAGAATATATTTGCAAACCATACATCTGGTGAGGGGCTAATATCCCCAAAATACAAGGAGCTCAAACAATTCAATAGTAAGAAAACAAATAACACAACTTAAAAATGAGCAAAGGATCTAAATAGACATTTCTCCAAAGAAGACACAAAATGGCCAACAGGTGTAAGAAAAAATGCTCCAAAAAAATGCTCAGCATCACTAATCATCAGGGAAATTCAAATTAAAACCACAATGAGATGGTGTCTCACACCTAGCAGCTATTTGCTATTATCAAAAAGATGAGTGATAAGTGTTGACAAGGATATGGAGAAAAGGGAACACTTGTGCACTGCTGGTGGGAAGGTAAATTAGTGCAGCTGCTATGGAAAATGGTTTGGAGGTTCCTTAAAAATTAAAAATAAAACTACCATATGATCCAGCAATCTCTTTGGTATATATCCAAAGGATATGAAATTAGTATGTCAAAGATATATCTGCGCTCCCATGTTCATGGAAGCATTATTCACTATCACCAAGATATGGAATCAAACTAAGGGGCCATCAATGAATGAATAAAGAAAGTATAGGATATGTAAAAAATGAAATACTATTCAGCCTAAAAAATAGGAAATCCTGTCATTTGTATTTCGCATGGATAAAGTTGGAGGACAAATGCCATATGATTTGACTTAATTGTGGAATCTAAAAAAGTCAATTTATAGAAACAGAGAGTAAAGTGATAGTTACCAGAGGCTGAAGGTAGAGGGATTAGGGAGATGTTGGTCACAGGACATAAAATTTCTGATAGACAAGAAGAATAAGTTCAAGAGATCTATCGTACCTTGTGGTGACTCTACTTAATAACAATATATTGTATCTTGAAAATTGCTAAGAGAGTAGATTTTAAGAGTTCTCCTCACCCCCCTCAAAAAATGTTAAGTGAGGTATTACATATGTTAAATAGCTCAATATAATCATTACACAATGTATACATATATCAAAACATCATGCTGTATACTGTAAGTATATACAATTTTTACTTGTCAATTAAATAAATTAAAAAATAAGGCTGGGCACGGTGGCTCACGCCTGTAATCCTAGCACTCTGGGAGGCCGAGGTGGGCGGATCGTTCTGAGCTCAGGAGTTCGAGACCAGCCTGAGCAAGAGCGAGACCCCCGTCTCTACCAAAAATAGAAAGAAATTAATTGGATTAATTAACAGCTAAAAATATATATAGAAAAAATTAGCCGGGCATGGTGGTGCATGCCTGTAGTCCCAGCTACTCGGGAGGCTGAGACAGTAGGATTGCTTGAGCCCAGGAGTCTGAGGTTGCTGTGAGCTAGGCTGATGCCACGGCACTCACCCCAGGCAAGAGAGTGAGACTCTCTCTCAAAAAAATAAATAAATAAAAAATAAAGTGTAGTGTGTATTTTTTAAAAACTTTCAAAATGGGGAAAAAGTATGGATTCTGAATTTCCACTTATCTAGGTTTTAATCCCAGTTTTAGCACTTAATATTTGTATAATCATGAATTAATTAACATCACTGTTTTCTTATCAATAGCCCAAGTTTAATTGATAAAATAGATACAATTATTATAAATATCTCAGAATTATTTCGATAATGATTACATATGGTATAATTCATTTAAAATATTTATTACAGTTGCTGCTCTATAAAAAGTGTTTTATAATGGCCAGCCATTATGAATATCATTATGCATAAAGATTTGTCTATATTTTGTGTTATTTAGACAACTGTAATTATGTCTTTAGGTTAGAATCTCAAAAATGCAATTAATGAGTCAAAGATCATGGGCATTTTTGAGGCTTCTGACTGATATTAATAAGTTACTTTCTGATTAGGTTGGATCCACTTACATTCCACCAGCTCTTTTTCCAGCACTGAGAATTTTGATTTTTTAAAATTAGGGCTAGTAAACAATTATATTGCATTAATTGATTATCTCAATATGCCTTCATTATGATTAGTGTCAAATAAATATTTCTAAAAGCTTACTGTTATCCCAAAATATGAGAGAAAAATGCCAACATTCATTGGACTTGCTAAAAAACAAAAAATTAAAGACAATAGAATGAGAATGATTATCAATTCTTAAATATTGTATATTTAACAGATTCTGTGTTGTGGATTTTGTATACGTTTTTCCTTGCCTTTTCTCTCTTTCTGATCATTCGTTCTTCTTTGGAACAAATATTATTTATTATTTTCATTAGTAAAAGGAAATGGAGCTTAAAGCAATTTAAAAAATCTTTAGTGAAGGAAAAGAGTGAACATTGTTGGAGTTACTGCTTCTTAACATTCCCACTGATTCTCAGTAAACTGTAAATCTCAAGAAATTCACTTTCTCAGGATGTTTGCAAATTATGATATCTCACATAAGCCTACCTCGTGTTAATCACACATTCTTATTCCTATCCACATGTTTCATATACTTGCCACGCACAGAGCAAGCTTAATCACTCAGATGATAGTTCTCAAGCGTGGGAGACAATGAGAAATGAACACCATATTTAAAGAAAAAAGAAGAAGAAAGCTTCAGAAAAATATGTAATCGAAGTATTTCAGATAGACTGTTACATTTGTATAACATGTCAAGTTACTTTATCTGTAATTCACAGGGGTAGAACATAAAGAAAGAATTCATATTTTAAAGGCAAATAAACTCTGAAAAACCACCTAAAATTTTGGTTTGTTTCTAAGATTTGCATTTCAATTCAGACATCAGTGGTTTGCCTCTCTTTCTCTCTCTCTCTGTCTCTCTCTCTGTATATATATGTATGTATACACACACATACATATATATAATATACATAAACATATCATTTTATTTATATGAGGGAATGCTGGAGTAGAAGCAATCAATAGGTTAAAGTCCTTAACTTGAATTAGCTTTCATCAGTTTCAGAGATAAATTAGGAAGGCTTCTTTTGACCTACCTTTACTGGTTCAAGTACAGTGAATCCTGTTGTACTATATATAAACCTTCATTGGGAGCATAGCCTCTATTCTCATGAGATGAATAATGTTTTTCTTGACTTTGACACAGTGATCTATACCAACAAATATCACAGCTTCTCTAAATTGAGACTGCAGACATCCTAATGTTGCGCATTGTATTTTTCCGTTCAATCCAATGAAAATTATTATCTCTCTACGTCATATAGGTTTACTTGAGGTCATCAAGGTCTATTTTTCCCATGTCTTCTTTCATTAATGTCTTCAGTGTGTTAGCTCCAAGTTTCATCTACTTTTCCTGAGACATTGTGTTCTAAGTATTTCATGCATGTATATGTGTGTACATGCGTGTTAGCTGTGCTCTTCTTTCTGATCCATAGCTCTCTTCTTCTAAGATTATATTTGAGGCCTTAAAAATGACAGTTTCCAAATAAAGAAAAGACTCAGAAAATCTGTGTTGACCCTAGGGTTCAGGAAATGGACCTGTAAACATAATGCCATTTGAAGATTCTCACTGGGCCTGATGTTCTTTCTTTCGGAGGTACCTCACACAGCAGAACAAACTCATTAAAATGCACCCACATACCACAATAAATATGATTTTTTCTGTAAGAATATTTGAAGGATTTTTATAATTTTGCTTTTGAAATTATTTGGGCATGAGTAACTTCCTTAAGCTTGGCTATAATTTTTCTGGCAACAAATAAGGATAGATGGGAAATTTTGTGACACAAAAAATATCTGGTCTGCCAAAAACTATAAAATGTAATGCCACAAGCCACAAATTAAAATATTGATAATTTTTTAGTACTTAAATTCACATACATGCACACAGAAAATTTTACATATAAATATGTTAAACACCTCTATGCACCACGTCGGACTCTCAGCCTCATCTGTCTCTTTTACCAGTGATGTTTGGTTAGTGGGGAAAGCAAAAGGTTTCATGTAGGAGGAGGCTTAATTTGATAGTATTTTACTTCATACCCACACCGGCCACCTCTCATGTCCTGTTCTGAGGCTTTCCCAAGAGACCCTGCCTAGCACCCGCGTATGCTTAGCCTGGATGTCAGGGGGAGCTACATTGTGTTCAGGAAACTTTTGAACACTTGGAGGTAGAGGCTGTTAGATAAATTCTCCCCTTCTTCCTTTCTCTCTTTTTGGGGGCACTTAGGCTGCAATGTTATCTACATATAAAGTTCCAAAAAGAGGGACTCAAGAAACAACACTAGTTAACTTTCATGGAATGGAATTGGTAGTAGAAAAACAAAGGATATATTTTTACTTTTTCATACCCTTTTAGAAGAAAATTAACATGTGCCTATATTATGTTGACACTAAAAATAACAAATACTTACATTAAAAAAATTACTGACTTCATAAAGGCAGGGTAAACCAAAATGATTCTAAAGAGCTTAG
The DNA here is from genome assembly GCA_004363605.1 of Indri indri. Lineage (NCBI taxonomy): Eukaryota > Metazoa > Chordata > Mammalia > Primates > Indriidae > Indri > Indri indri. Next base: position 31,017 of record RJWJ010007706.1, on the reverse strand, counting down.
CTGTCAAGGCTATAGCACTTCTCATGGACATTTCTAGCAACTCAGTTGGGAAGCCCCAGAAATTACACATGAAACCTGTGAGTTGTAAAAAATCAAAAATGTATAAAATAGGTACAATCTGTCATTGTTGATTTGTCAACAATGACAAACTGTGATGACAAATCCTTCTTTTAAAGCTAAACACAAATATCACTTTTAAATATATGCTGCAAAATACGTATTTGTTAAAGAAAGCTTCCTTAACAATCCTAGGATTCAACAACTAAGAAAGATCAAGCTGGTATTGATGTCCAAGAACACGTAGTACTTACATGCTGTTCTCAGAACAGCAACCGTGGACTCTGTAACACGAGCTATATTAAGGCTGAGTGAATCAGCACAAACAAATAAGCAGCAACTAAAACAGAGCACATCAACCTCGAATTTGGCTCAACTTGATAAGGTGGGAGGTTGAAGTTTTAATTGAATGTATTAAAAGATATATCAATCTTTATGGGGCTTAGAAATATTTGAAAATAAAAAAGGGACTAAGAACTGAACCAAGGTTACTTATCATCATTCTCTGCATCTTTCTGCCGAAGATATTAAACCAGACTTTATTTGGTATAAGGTGGGAGGGAAATGGTAATTAAGCAGTATTTATTTATTTTCCTAAGTCATCATCTCACTTCAGCAAATTTAAAATTAGAATTTCCAGTCTCCTTAAATGTGTCAGTGATACAGAGATATTACCATTCCGTGCAAATGACATTAAAGCAAAAGTTTCCATAACTTCAGAATTAGGCCATAAGTCAATGTATCTTTTAATAAACCAGAGAAGTTAAGTTTCTTGGCAAACACTCTGAGAAATACTGCCATAGCCTTAGATGGCTGTACGAGGCAATGACCTGCTCTGTCTTGTTCTCTTCTACCGATATTTCTAGAAGTACGGAGCTTAGGAATTAGATAAAAATTTGCGGATTGACTAGGTCACTGGCTAGCTGACTAAGTAGATGAATAAACAAACAAATTAACGGGTGGCTGAGTGAATGGGTGAGTAAATGAATAACTGAATCACTGAATAATTAAAAGGATAATAAGTGAATAAATGCAGGAATTAGTAAATTTATGAAATAATATGTGAATTAATAATTGAAACACATAAAAATGTCTACAATTACATAAAGAAATGAGCCACTTTTTTCTGCATTATCTCAATGGGCTTCAATCCCAACTGCACATGGAAATCACTTGTGGCAATTTAAAGAAATACCAGGTGTCCCAGCCATGAAATCCTGATTTCATCAGTCCAGGATGTGAACCAGGTGTGGGTACTTTTTGAAAGCTCCATTGGTAATTTTATTGTATGGCCAGGGTTGAGAACAACAGCTAGCCTACACTTTCAATCCCAAAATAGTTTTTTTTGGCTCTCCATTTTTATACTTACTCTTTTCCTCTATCATCCCCTGTATTCTCCTCTTTAATACTAACTCCCGTTCTCTTCCCACCCCGCCTCACTCCTTGAGGCCCTGGTTGAGAAATGGGGGCTGCGAAAGTTAATGTATTTTCTTTTCTTTAACTAGTGAAGCTTTTGTGCTCTTTACTTAAGATGAATAGGATCTTCAGGTCAGCGGATCAAAAGTGAAGGGTAAGCATAAGCATATATGTCAAAAATTTATATTAGTAATGGCTTTTATAACATCTTTCTGGAGCTCAGATATGACAAACTACACATATAGGATGGAAATAATCTTTTTAATCACTGCATTAAAATCTGCTTTATTAAATGTCAACATGACATAGCAGTTTGTACCTTCCTTGTACGATTTAGTCCTACAATAAGGCTGTAATATATTAATGCTAGGAAATATTGTTCACAATTTACAGAATACTACTCAAAGAAGTTAAATGATAATAAATGGCATACATTTGGAGTCAGACACATAGGAATTCTAATCCTAGCTCTGCTATTTTTCTGTTGTGTTATCAGGAGAATGTTGCATAATTGCTCTGAATTCTAGGTTCCTTATTTGTGAAATGGGTTAATAATAACTACCACATTGAATTGTTACAAGTAATAAATTTGACAAACTGTCAAAAACTACTTTCACAGTGCCTGAGAAAATAAATGCCTGATAAATAAAATTAAAAATAAAAGATAACATATCCAAGAAGTCATATAGGATTGATATACTGACTTTTTCTCATTTTACTACATAGGCTTATCACAAAATAATTTCTAGATATTCATACGGCAGTACATCCTATTGATTCTGTGTCATAGATAATGTTCCCTGTATCAGTGTAAATTCTTTCAGTTGCATGGAAAATCCGATTCAAAGTAGCTTCAAGCAAAAAATGGAATACATTGGTTCTAATAACTGAATAGCACAAGGGTATGTCTTACATCGGACCTGGCTGGAAACAAAGGCTAAAGCAACATCGTCCACATCCAATTTCATTCATTCTGTCTCCTAGCTCCACCTCCTCTACACTGCATCTATTTTCAAAGGGCTCTTTCCTCATGATTGCAAAAATGGCTGTCAGAGCTTTCGAGCTCAGTCACACCCAATCAAAAAGAGACAGGGTCTTTCTATAAAACCTCTTGTTCTGGAAATTCTATATAAAGAGGGATTTACTCTGATTGGCTTGGCTTAGATCACCTGCCCATTCCTGAACAAATCAGTGTGGACAGGGAAATGGCGCACGGGACTCCCTGATTGGCTTAGATCTGTTTTACATGTCCAGCCCCAGTCCTTGTGAGCAGGACTCCACACAGATCCCCTGGATGAAGATTAGAGAGGAGCTGAATTTCCAAATAACAGCGATTCTCTGTATTAGAAGGCATCTTTGCATGCAGAATGTGGGATGAATACAAATGTCTTCCATGTCTATATTTTACAGAGGAAGAAACTGTGTCCAATCTAATAAATCTTTGCCTAATGTAGGTTACAAAAATACTATTTTGATTTCTTTCAGAAGTCTTTTAATAATTTTAGCTTTTATTTTTAGGTCTGTGATAACAGAGCAGAGCCATGATTTACAGCAGGTTTTGCTGGTTTCCCTGTGTCACTGACTATCACAAACTTGCCAACCAGGGCTTAGGAAGCTGATATCCAGAAAGAATGCTAAAAAAAATCTGCAAGGCACCTGGGGAAAAATACTCTCTCTCTCCCATAAGACAAGATATAGGGGGAAACTAGCAAGAATATAGTCTAAACCCTTTATTATGTAGCCTAATTTTATTTCTTGTATTCTCTGATTTTTTTGATCATTAGATAATTAAACTATTTTTGAAAAGTATAAGCTATCACAATTATATTGAAAATATCAAGATAAGGTTATTTTATTCATACTTAACTGAAAGCTTTATAAGGAGCAGTAATTACCTGGTATCAGTATGAAAAAGGCAATGGGCTGCCCCACCAAGAAACTCTCCTGCCAAAACAAAAAGCTTAAGGATTCTAGACTTTATTTTAATAGGGGATATTTTATCAATAATTAATTTCTCATAGAATATTGAAGATTAATTCAAAATGTCAACATTCATATACAAAATAAGAAATGGCCTCGACATTTGCAAAAATATATGTATGTAAAAAATATTCTCACCAAAGAATTACAGTTTGTTTGATTAAAGAGTCTCCTTACACTTAAAATCAGCAGGTGGGAAGTCAAAGAGCTTTTAAATATTCCTCATTTCTGCTTACCCACCAGGAACTTTAAAGATATAAGTAGATTGGGTTATGAGCCTCTGCAGGTGTTGGGGAATGAAGATAAGCATCTTTTCAATGACCATGCATTTTTGGAACATAAAGTATATTGAAGAAAGCCTAACTGCCATCACTGTAGCATAAAACTATAGGAACTCAAAAGCAGCACCATGATAACGTTGACTTTCTAAGGTATTCTCCAAATTGCTTAATATATGTATTTTGTGCTACCAAGAGTTTTGAATTTTTCATTCAGTCTCTGGTTTAACCTTAAAAGTGTACCTATCTTGTCCCAAGAAGGATTTCTCTTTTCATTATTTATAGAGATATGTACAGATTTTCAGAGTATAGTTCAATTGATTTTTGACAAATGCACACACCCGTGTAACCTACATACCCATCAAGATACGGAATATTTCTCCCACTTCAGAAGATTTTTTGAGCCCCTAAGAAAGCCAATCCCTACCATGCCATCTCTCCCCGTTCCCACATCTGCAGACCCCATTAGTAGCACTAGTTTGTTCCTTTTGGTTGGTGAACAGTATCTCATGTTTAGTCATTCTCCTGTTGATAGGTGTTTGGGTTGTTTCTAACTTGGGGATTTTATGAATAAAACTGTTGTGAACATTCTTGCACAAATGTTTTTATAGATATATATTTTTATTTCTGGTAGATAACTGATTAGGAGTGGTTGGGCTGAGTTCAACTTTATAAAATATTTTCTGACAGTTTTCCAGAAGAGTTCCAATTGTTCTCCATGCTCGTCAATACTTGGTTTTGTAAGTCTTTTCGATTTTATACTATTCTATGGGCTATCTCATTTGCATATCCCTGGTGACTAATGAAGGCGAGCACTTTTTCGAGTGCTTATTGGCTATCCTTGATGAAGTATCTGTTCAAGTTGTGTGCCCTTTTTAAAATTGGGTTTCCCTCTTATTACTGAGTTTTAGGAATATTTTATATACTCCTGATATAGGTCCTTAGTCAGATATAAATACTACAAATATTTCTTGCCAGTATGTAGGTTGGCTATTCATTTTCTGATAAGAAGTTTAAAATTTTTATAAAGTCCAATTTTTAATTATTTGAATTTATTAAGACTTGCTTTGTGGCTAATCTTGGTGAATGCTTAATGTGCAATTAAAAAATGTATATTCTGCTGTGTTCGGGTTTAGTGTTCTATAAATGTCAATTAAGCCACAGTTATTAATAGTTGTTCAAGCCTTCTCTAGACTTTCTGACTTCGTTTTTTTGTTCTGTTTGTTTATTTTATTACTAACTGAGAGAAGACTTTTAAAATCTTTATGAATTTGTCTATTTCTATCTTTAGTTCTGTAAATTGTTGCTTCAAATATTTTTTTTTATTTCAGAATACTTTGAGGGCACAAATGTTTTGGTTACACGGATTGCTATTTTACTGCTTGAGTCAAAGTTATGTGTTCCCATCACCCAGACAGTGTACACTGTACCTGTTAGGTATGATTTCACCGATCCCCTGGTCTGCCCTTCCACCTGCATGATTTCTGTTGAGTTTTACTTCCATCTGTGCACGTGAGTGCTGATCGATTAATTTCAATTTAATAGTGAGTACATGTGGTGTTTTTTTTTCCATTCTTGCAATACTTCACCTAGGAGAATGATCTCTAGTTCTATCCAAATTGTTGCAAATGGTATTAATTCATTTTTTATGGCTGAATAGTACTCCATGGTATACATATACTACATTTTATTGATCCACTCATGAATTGATGGGTACTTGGGCTGATTCCACACCTTTGCAATTGTGAATTGTGCTGTAATAAACATTCAAGTGCAAGTGTCTTTTTGATAAGATGACTTTTTTTCCTTTGGGTAAATACCCAGTAGTGGGATTGCTGGATCAAATGGTAGGTCTACCTTTTGTTCTTTGAGGAATCTCCATGCTATTTTCCATAAAGGTTACAACAGTTTGCAGTCCCATCAACAGTGAACGGCTGTTCCTTCCTCTCCCCATCCACACCAGCATCTATTGTTTTGGGACTTTTTGATGAAAACCATTCTCACTGGGGTTGGATTATATCTCACTGTGGTTCTGATTTGCATTTCTCTGGTAATCCACCATGACCAAGTGGGCTTCATCCCAGGGATGCAAGGATGGTTCAACATACATAAATCCATAAATGTGATTCACCACATAAACTGAAGCAAAAACAAAGATCATATGATTATCTCAACGGATGCAGAAAAAGCATTCTACAAAATTCAGCACTCTTTTATGATAAAAACTCTTAATAAAATAGGCATAGATGGAATATATCTCAAAATTATAAAAGCCATGTATGACAAACCCACAGCCATCATCATACTGAATAGGGAAAAGTCAAAAAATTCCCACATTGAACTATAGCAAGACAAAGATCCCCACTGTTAACACTTCCATTCAACATAGTGCTGCAAGTCCTAGCCAGAGCAATCTGGCAAGAGAAGGAAATTAAGGGTATCCACATGGGAAAAGAGGAGGTCAAACTTGTGCTCTATGCTGATGATGCGTTATATCTAGAAAACCCCAAAGATTCCACCAAAAGACTCCTGGAATTGATAAATTGAGCAAAGTCTCAGGTTATAAAATCAAAGTACACAAATCAGTAGAATTCCTGTTGCTCCATATATTTTGAATATCGTTATTTGGTTCATACTCGTTTAGGATTGTGCTGTGGTCTGAATATTTGTGTGCTCCAAAATTTCATTGTAGTGAAACCTACCCATCAAGGTGATGGTATTAGAAGGAGGAGCCTTTGGAAGTTGAATGGATTAACATCCTTATGCAAGAGGCCTCAGAGTGCTGCCTTGCCTCTTCCACCATGAGAGGACACAGTAAGAAGTCACCATCTATGAACCAGGAAATAGGCCCTTGCTGGACACAAAATCTGTCAGTGCCTTGATCTTGGATGACTTCCCAGCCTCCTAAATGGTGAGAAATAAATGTTTGTTGTTTATAAGCCACTAAGTCTATAGTATTTTGTTATAGCAATCCGAACAAAGACAGGTTGTTATATCTTCTTAATAAATTGACCATTTGTCAGTATAAAATGTCCCTATTCTCTTATAATAATCCTTTTCTTGAAATTTATTTGCCTGATAGCAATGTATTCACTTCAGCTTGCTTATGATTAGTATTTCCATAGCACATCTTTTACTTTAATCTGTGTATTTATATTTTGTCTGTCTTGTAAAGACCATATAGTGATTGTACTTTTTAAATTTCCCACCAATAATCTCTTCCTTTTAATCAACGTGCTTAATCCACTTTTAATGTAATTATTTTTAAATTAATGGTTCTGTATATATTGTTTCACTACTTGTTTTCTATATGTCCCATTTAGGTTCTGGTCCATTTCATCTTCCATTAGTGCCTCTGTATGGATTAAATTAGTATTTCTAAGTATTACATTCTATATCCTCTGTTTTGTTTTAATTTTATTTTATAGTAATTCTCTTGGGGTTAAAATATGTTTGCCTAACTTAGTTTGAATTAATATTATACTAACTTTCATATGACGTAAAAACTTAATAATATACCTACATTTACTGTTCCCTTCCTTTATGCTATTGTGGTTATAAGTTATACTTCTACATACTTTATAAACACATCAAAATATTTTGTCATTATTTTCCTTTCAACAATTGATTATCTTTTAAAGATCTTTTTAAGTAAGTTATTTTTCCTTACATATTTACTATTTCTGGTTCTCTATTTCTTCATGAAGACCTGAGTTTCTATCTGGTATTGCTTTCGTTCAGCCTAAAGAAATTTCTTTAAGATTTCCTATAATGCAGGTTTGCTGATAATACATTCTCTTAGCTTTTGTTAATCTGAAAATTTTGGCCATGTTTTTGAAGGATATCTTCACTGGATATAAACTTCTATATTGACAGTATTTTTTTTCGTGCAGCATTTTAAAGACGTCATTTCATTTTCTTATGGATTATAGTTTCTGATAAGAAGTCAGCCAAAATTCTTATTATTCTGGCTGCTTTTAAGATTTTTTTTAACATTTCATTTTCATCAATTGGACTATGATATACCTAGATGTGGTCATGTTTATTTTGCTTGGGATTCTTTGAGTTTCAAGGACATGTGGACTTATATTTTTCACCAGTTTCACAAACTATTTAGACATTATTTCTCCTAATATTTTTTATGCTCTACTCTCACCCTCCTCTTCTAGAACTCTTCTTCTGGAATTCCAAGTACAAAGTCTTCCAGTCTATGGAGACAAAAAGTTTTCCCATTTATGTATATCATGTTACTTCTTTCAACAATGTTTTATAGTTTTCAGTGTATATGTCATACACATTTAGTTTTTTTCATTGGTAGTGTATAGAAACAGAACTGATTTTTTTGTGTATTGATCTTTTATCTTAAAACTTTCCTAAACTTATGAGCACTATTTTTTTTTTTTTTTTTTTTTGAGACAGAGTCTCACTCTCTTGCCTGGGGCGAGTGCCGTGGCGTCAGCCTAGCTCACAGCAACCTCAAACTCCTGGGCTCAAGCAATCCTACTGTCTCAGCCTCCCGAGTAGCTGGGACTACAGGCATGTGCCACCATGCCCGGCTAATTTTTTCTATATATATATTTTTAGCTGTCC
>RJWJ010007706.1:0-22596 GCA_004363605.1 Indri indri | reverse complement strand
ATGAGCACTATTTTTTGTGTGTGAATTCATTAGACTTTTCTAGATATATGATCATTTCATCTGGGAATAGACATAGATTTACTTCTTTTGTTCCAATCTATATTTCTTTTACTCCCTTTTCTTGTATAATTTCCCTGTACTTTTAGTGCAATGTTGAGTACAAAACACATTGCATTGACTGATTTTTGTATATCAAAACCACCTTTGCAGTTCAGGATAAATTCTACTTGGTCGTGGTATATAATCTTTGTAATATGCTGCTGAATTCAGATTGCTGCATCTTGTTGAGAATTTTTGCATTTATATTCATAAGGAATACTGTTCTGTAGTTTTTCTGGCTTTGATTTCTGGATAACAGAATTGTCATAGAATTTTAGATGAGTCTGAGATTTTTCTCAGAAATTTTTTGACCACTGACTTTATCTTTTTACTTGTTATAGGTATTTTCATATTTCCTATTTCTTGTTCAGTGAGTTTTGGTGGTTTGGGTTTCTAAGAATTTGTCCATTTCATCTAGGTTATCTATTATGCTGGCATACAATTATTCATAGTATTCCATTATAATCTTTTCTATTTCTATAACATGGGTAAAAATGTTCTCTCTTGCATTTCTGATTCTAATAATTTGAGTCATCTCTCTTTTTTCCCTTGACAATCTAGATAAAGTTTTGTCAATTTTGTTAATCTTTCAAAGAAACAAGTTTGGATTTGTTGATTCTATTGTTTTTCTACTCTCTACTTCATTTTTCTCCATTCTAATCTTTTTATATTTTTCTTTCTATTTGCTTTGGGTTTAGTTTTCCCTCTTTCTCTAATTTCTCATGGTGGAAGTTTAGATTATTGACTTCAGCTCTTTCTTCATTTTAAACATAGACACTAGTTTCCCTCCAAAGATTGTTTTTGTTGCATCTCATAAGTTTTGGTGTGCTGTGTTTTTGTTTTGCTCATCTCAAAGTATTATCTATTTCCCTTGTGGTTTCTTCTTTTTACATTGGTTATTTAGAGTTTATTATTTAATTTTCATACAGTTTTGAATTTTTAAAAACTTCTTTCTGCTATTGACTTCTAATTTCACTCAATTTTCATTGGAAAATATACTTTGTGTTATTTCAGTCTTTTTAAATTTATTGAGACTTATTTTGTGGCCTAACATATGGTCTTTTCAGGAGATTGTTCCATATAGACTTGAGAAAAATGTGTATTCTACTGTTATTGTATTGAATGTTCTATAGATGTCTTTTTGGTCTGGTTGCTTTATAGCATTTTTCAAGTCTTCTACTTCTTTCCTGATCTAATGTCTAGTTGTTTAATCCATTATTGAAAATGGCCTCTTTCTCTCTCACCTTTCCTTCTATAACTCCCAATATGCATATGTTGGTATGCTTGATGATATATTACAGGTCTTTAAACTCTGTTCATTTTTCTTCATTTTTTACCTATCCTTAGTCTGGATAATCTCAACAGATCTATTTTCAAGTTCATTGATTCTTCCTTATGCTCTTCAAATATGCTGATGAGACCCTCTAGTGAAATTTTTAGGTTATTCCAGTATACTTTTAAACTACAGAATTTCTATTTAGTTATTTTTTATGATGTCTATGTTTTTATTGATATGCTCTATTTGGTGAGACATTGTTCATTAAGTCCATAAGTGTTGCAAAAACAAAATATCTGACAGTAGGTAATTTATAAAAACCAGAAATTTATTTTTCATGCTTCTGGAGGCTGGGAAGTCCATGATCAAGGCCCCAGCAAGACTGCTATCTGGTGATGGTTGTATTCTGCTTCCAAGATGGTGTGTTGTTGCTGCATCCTCTGGAGGGAAGGAACCCTGTGTCCTTACATGGCAGAAGGAACAGAAGAGCAAGAAAGCACTTTCTTCAAACTGGAGCCCTTTTATAAAGGTGCTAATCCCATCCCTGAGGGTGAAGCCCTCATGATTTAATCACCTCCCAAGGGCCATACCTCTTAATATCACCACAATGGAGATTAAGTTTCAGTGTGAATTTTAGAAGTGACACACATTTAAACCATAGCAATTTCCTTTAGTTCTTTGTCCATTGTTTCTTTTAGCCCTTTGAAAATGTTTAAAATAGCCAATTTAAATTATTTTTCTAGTAAGTCCAATGTCTGCTCTTCCCCAGACACAGTTCTAATTGATTTTTTTTCCTGTGTTTGGGCCATACTTTTTTGTTTCTTTGCATGTCCCAGAACTTTCTGCTGAAACCTGGACAGTTTGAATATTAGGACAACTGTGAAAATTCGAATCTCTTCCCTTCCCAGGGCTTGTGGTTGCTGCATATAGTTATTTTTATTTAGTGACTTTTCTGAACTAATTTTATAAAGTATGTATTCTTTGTCAATGTGGCCTCTGAAGTCTCTGTCCTGTTAGGTTTATTTTTCCCTTGGTCAGCCAAGGGAACCAGCCAAATGCCTGGAACCAAAATATCTCTCAGTCTTTGTAGAAGAGCTCTCTGCATGTATTGGGCATGCCTTTTTGACTCAGCCAGGCAGTTTTACAACTCTGTCTTAGCTTTCACTTTCTGCTTCTGCAGACCCTGAATGTCAGTCAGAGGTGAAAGTTTAGGGCCTTCTCAGATTTTTCCTGAGCATGCACAGAGCCCTGCTTATGGCCTTCTAGATTTTCAAAAAAATATTGGAGCTTTTCAAAGCCTTATTCTCCAAAGCCTCTTATTCCCAGTTTTTTTCTCCTAAGCTTTTGATTAGTCCATGTTTTGGCACCAACTGTTATCTATTGCCTCAGGCAGTAGCAACTGAATGTTTACTTGTAAGTGTTTTTGACAAATGCCCTCAGATAGCCACCTTAGCATTGGGTCAATTCTAAGTTAGGTGAAATAAAGGCAAGTCTTTGGAGCCAGTTTTTCAAGGAGCACCAGGGAGGTTACAATGAATAATTACCAATGTTTGTAAGTGAGGTCCATCTTGCTCCTTCAGTACCAGGACTAGGAATGCAGGCTGTTCTTTTCAAGGGTACCACTGAGCTGGAAGGTGAGGGATGGGACCAGGGTAAGTTAAAACACCACAAAACTCACTGTTCTTACTGAGATTCGGCTGATTTTTCATGACTAAGCACTCTTGGTTGCTATAAGATTTTAGTTAGTTTTCACAGTTCTGAAAAAAGTTGATTCTCATAGTTTTTGCCATTTTTGTTGTTATTGCTCTTACAGAGAGACAGGGTTTTGCATTTCCTTACTCCTCCATTTTCACTGATGTCACCTATAGGAGCCATTTTAAAGTCCTTGTGTACTTAACTCCAGCATCTGTGTCATCTTTGGATTCATTTGTTCTCTTGGTTACAGATCATATTCTCCTGGGTGTTTTTGTGCATATAACAATTTGGATACTATGTTGTTGAGAATCTGGATTATATTTTCTTCCTTCAAAGAGTGTTGTGTTCCATTCTTGCAGGTATTTAACTCACCAATTTCCCAGAGTTTAGTTCCTCCACCCCGAGTTTTGGTGATAAGCTTTATTAGGGCTTGCTTAAAGGAGCCCTTACTCTACAGCAGTGGTTCTGAACTGAGGAGATTTTACTTCCCAGAGTACCTTTGGCAATATCCAGAGATACTTTTGGTTGTCATAACTTGAACAGAATTGTTACTAGCATCTGATGAGTAGAGCGAAAGATTCTGCTAACCATTCTGCCATGCATAGGACAGTCTCCACAGCAAAGAGTTATCCTCCCCAAAGTAAATAGTGCTATGATTAAGAAACATTATTCTGGAGGCAGAGAAGTCCTATTCCTATGGTATGGCTTCTTTGAGGTCTCAATCTGATGCTTGAGGTGTTCAGTGTTGTCTCTCCACTCTGGATAGTCAGAATCCCGGTCTCTCCTACCAACATATCATCTCTGGAACCTCCATTCGGCTCACAGCTTCTACATTGTTGTTTTCTGCTGGGAGAGATTCTTTGGGGCCAGACAGAAAACAACTGTGGAAAGCCATGAGCTGAATATCTAGATAAAAATTCAAGGAGATCCCTGTGTATATTTTTGAAGTTTTTCCTTTGTATAACTTTCCCCCTTCTGATACCCTGGCTCACAAATTTCACCCACCTGAGTAGTCCCAAATTTGATCTCTGTTTCTTCTCTCGAGTGAGAATGCTGCTTTCTTTTCAGGATCTATTTCCCTGTGCTACAGTTTAGAAAGTGTTCTTAGTCAGAAATCCAGCTTGAATATGGAGCTCACTTCCTGGTTCTGTCTGGTGTCCATTGACAGAACCAGTTGTTTTATTTATTTACGTTGTCCACTTTTATAATTGTTTTGCTTTGATGCAAGAAGCCAGACTAAGAATAGTCAACACAGAGAAGAGAGTATAACTACAACAACTGTGGAGAAATAGACACTTAATGAGATGAAAGAAAATGAGATTATAAGAAAAAATAGAAATATTCTTAGAACTAGCCAAAGAAGCATTTTAAACCACTAAGTTTATAACTTTCAAGTACTAAATGCACATGCAATTTCTATATAAGTATTAATATTTCTGTTTACCTTTGCTTGAACTGGGCTATCAAGTTATAAAATGTAAGCAAAAAAATTCTTTGTAATAAATTCTTAATAAAAAATCATTTTATCCCTGCATAGTGAACATGTTTTTTTGTTTGATGCCCAGTATCAATTTTTCATTTTCCCTGAAAACATTACTCTAAATTTCTTTTGTAATGTTTCTCATTTCCCCTATCTCATCCTTGGCTTTTGGATGAAATTCACCCCTTTAAATTGACCTCCTAAAGCTTAAATTAGTTTTAAGAATGAACTGTGACTGGGTACAGCCACTTTGAATATAATACCACCTGAACACAATGATCAATCAGAAGTGGACACGTGGCCTAAGTCCGTCAGAGAAAACAATATTTTTACTGTTAACACATGAAAACACTTTTTTCCTTTTTGTTGGACTTGCTGATATCCTAGATTTGATGCTGCCACTTTTGCAAACTTAATGGATATTCAACACACAGATGAGCGTGCAGTTGAAAGAGCTATCAAGATATAGAATCAGAACCCTGATGACATTGTGAAACTCTAAATCAAATGCTTCTGGATCTAGTTCAGCCTCTGAATTTTTTATTTATTTGAGCCAACACACTTCTCTTTTGTAAAACCCAATTGAATTTGGATTTTCTTTCACTTTCAAATAAAATATTCCCAAATTATTTAGTCTTCCCATTCTTGGCTTCCCTTTTGAGTCATTTCTTCCATCTTGTTCTACCTGTAAGTCTTTCACTACTCCTCATAATCTAAAGAGCAAAAATATAGTACATCAACAAAACCTAATTTGCTTACCAGCATTTTCCCCATGTTTTGTACTGCTTCTATATAACACACTTACCTGAGGGTCACACTTCTGGAAGCCTGGCCCTTCAGGATATAGTTGTACATTATTCAGAACATAGGCTCTAGGCTATCAAAAAAGCTTTTCAAAAACTCAAGCCCTTTACTCCCTAGGATAGGCAAATGATTTACATTAGTAATTACATAATATACAAAGCTCAAGAAAGCTTGTTACCCAGTTTACCTGATCAGAGAAAATTGGACATAAGAAATTCAAATGGAAGTCGAAAGTGGTTCGATCCAGGCAGACTTATGTCATTTGTTAAAGAAGTGACATTTGATAGCAAGAGAAGAGACAGAGAAACTATGCAAACAGAAGCATGGTACCAGCTCAGCAGTGTAGGACCATAAACTAAGTCAAATGGAAAAAGTCAGGTTAAATTCTGTGGAAACCATTTAGAGAGGCAGGAAACTGTGTAATGCTTTTCAGAAATATTCCCATCAAAATGTTTGTTAGTGTTTATTTGTCTTTTAGTTTTAGTGCTTAAAAAAATAAGTTTAAGTTTTATTAAGAAGTTCTCGGTACTCAGCAGTGTTAGAATAATGAGGCATTCCTGTCCACAGAAAGTAAAAATAGTCCCTAGATTTTCATCGGTTTTGTCAGAAGCATTTTTTTCTGATTATTTTTGTCTTGTTTTTCAAATGAGATATTGAATAACTACCTCTGTCCTCACCCACACAAATTCTAATATATCTGCTTTTTTTCCTTGTTTGTAGCTGTAAAACTGTTTATATGCAGTAACATCTTGCATGAAACATGCACTACAAAAATAAAAGTAAATTATTGAGTTCCGTTACACATCTGATTAGATGATAGGACTAATAAGGATAACAATTTGAAATAGTTTCCTAACCCTTTGTATTTAGATTCAATCTATTTAAACATATTTTCAAAATGTTAAAGCTTATTCTGATGTAAGATCATGTTTTAAAATAGTAAATATTAAATAGACGAAACATGATCTACAATCTCACCACTTTAAATAATACAATTTTGATTTTTCAACATATCCTTTTTGTCTTTTTCCATCTGTATACATATTTTCCATAATTTTAAAATGGTATATTCACAATTTATTCTACTTTTCATCTAATATTATATCCTAATAAAAATTGTTTTCATATTTTATGATTGTTATTATCATGGTTGAAATGCATATAACATAAAATTTACTATTTTTTTATTTTAAAGCATACAATTTATAAGATTTTTTAAATGTTCATTTTTAAAACTTTATAGATATCAGTCCAGTTGTTAGAAATTTAGGCCATTTCTACTTTTTTCTCAAACCTATGTAACATGATGAACCAATTTGTATACTAATTGTAATGCTTTAAAATTTTTTTTTCTTAAGATAATTTCCCACAAATGAATCACTAATTTCAATTCACCACGCCAACAGCAATGTATGAGCTTAGCAGATTCACAGCTAACTTTCAAAGACCATTCTGATGAACCATCTTCATAATGCAAATACTTTTCCCTGGTTTCTGAGATTTGCTAACTGATACTTTATATTTCAAATTATCTTAAATCAAGGCATACATGAATGCTTAAAAACTAAAGTTCTCGGATGTACAATCGATGTCATTGACATACAGAATAAATTACCCCTCTACAACTTTCTATGAGAGTAAGGCATGATCTCCAATACTTAACAGTTCCTACTTCTACTATTCTTCAAAAGAATCATTATGATATTTTTTTTAAAATAGCACAACAACAGCAGGTATAGGGATAGCTGTCACTGATTAGAATGATGGCTTTGAATGCAAACTGGAGATTTTCAAACTTGTCTTCAGCATCAGGTAGACAAGCAGCCAATCATTTCAAAATTCAATTGAAAAGACAGAGATATGTTTTTATGAAAGGAAAATGTACGTATAAATGTATGCTAATAAATTTTACTAGTTTAGCAAAATAACTGGGAACTTCATGCCAGTTGTCATATGATTAAAATTAAAAATTAAATTCTAAACTTATATGTGTTGCTGGCTGTGTATAAACTTATCAAATAATGTATTGTACATGAGTAATGTACACTAAATACATTCTGGCAGAATAAAAATAAGCTAGTTAACCTCTTCTCAATACATAGCTGCTCGTGACATCAATTATAAAATTCCAGCCAAGTTTTTTTTTAATGGCTAGAGTGTTTTATCTTCATATACCCAAGGAGGCAGGGAACAATCTGACTGTGTTTGCTGGGGACAACGGGCAAAATAGAGAAGGAGATGGCTGGAGGAAACGAGTCGCCAGAATATTATAAAAACACGTGGGACATAAAGACACCCCTGGTCACAGATTCTGCTGCCGTTTATGATCCAGAGGCTTTAAATGCCCCTCATCAGCCTTCATTCCATATGCCTGAATGGGTACTCTGCTCATTTCACTTTCTGATTATGACCTCTATGCCCATTCCAGTGTTGGCCTTCATGGGTGGGAGAAGGCAGAAAAGCCTATGGGAAGTATCAAAAGTCCCATGAAGATTGGTCAATATCTTCCTGGCTAAAATTTCTTTAAAAGGAAATTAATTTCACAGTTAATTATGAGACCTAAAATGTAAAGATATAAAAGAAAATCTATTATAAGGAAGTAATGAACTCCCTGAGGGGTAAACCAATGGGCAACACTGGTGCACAATGGAATCACTGGGGATCTTCTAAAATATTCCATTGCCAAGACCTCAGATCAATGGACCAGATCCCCTGGGGGAGAGGCCCACTGAATGGTATTTTTGAAAGTTCTTGAAATTCTGAGGTCTAGCCAGGGTTTACAACCAGGGCTGTAAACAATTCTGTTTTTAATTACATTTTGGCGCCACTTTACAATTTCCAAAACATTTTCCCATTCATTATCTTTATCATGTTTGATCGTTATTACAAACACAATGAATTACAGTTCAGAGATTAGTATCATTATTCTACAAGTCAAAAACTTTGAAGTCCTAAGAAATTAGGAAACCACCTCTAAATAGCACAGTATGCAGATTTTAGGATCAGAAAGAGGGATTAGAATATGAAGTATGGAAGTCTGAAGGTGTTTGATGAGAGACCCTCCAGAACCCAGAAAGAACACTAGAACAATGAGACTGAGGCTACCAAAGATACATTTTGCTCTCTCTTTTTCTTGTTTCTACTGCATTTGAATTCTGTTATAAAATCAGAACCTGTATGGTCCATTACAGAATACTGATAAGGAAGGACAGTCCGCAAACCACAAGACACCACAATATATGAAGCACCTGCAAGTTTAGTTTCTTGATAGCTGATACTTTGTTGCCCTCCGTGCTCTTCCTATCACCAGCAATTGCCTAAAACTATTATTTCATTTTTATTATTTTTTTTTGAGACAGGATCTCACTCTGTTGCCAAGTCTAGAGTGCAGTGGCATCATCACAGCTCACTGCGACCTTGAACTTCTGGGCTCAAGTGATCCTCCTACCTCAGCCTCCCGAGTAGGGGAATTATAGGCATGCACCACCACGCCCAGCTAATTTTTCTATTATTTTTGTAGAGACAGGGTCTCGCTCTTGCTCAGGCTGGTCTTGAATTCCTGACCTCAAGTAATCCTCCAGCCTTGGTCTCCCAGAGTGCTAGGATTATAGGCATGAGCTACCACGCTCGGCCTGACAATATATTTCTGAATAATACTATCAAAATACAAATTTAAATTATCCTCAGATATTAAATTGTAATTTTCTCAAACTGTAAATGATATTACATACCCTTAGAAATACTAATTTTAAATGTTTCCAGCCTATCCGCATCCCTTAACCCTCAGCTACTCCACTGTAACTTTCACCACAATTCTTCTAACATGCCTTCTATCTTCAGCCCTCTACCCACAAATATTTTTATTATCAATTGCACCAAGAAAGCATGCTTCCTCTTTAGGAAAGGAAAGAAGAGAGGAAAATTGATTTGGAAATCATAGGATTACTATCAATGGGAGGGAGGAGAGGTAAAACCTGTGACTATGCCTATTTTAATATTTTTTGGTAAGCCATACTTTTGCCTGCTGGGAAAGGGTGAATTCTCAGGAAACAAACTCAAGGCTCTAGCATTTAACATGTCCCTCTCCAAGGTTTTGCCTTCATTATGGGGAAGGAAAATTGCATGGGAATATCCAACTTTTGTCATAAGTCATGATAATTCTGCTTATGCCTCATGGGGAGCATATTAGTGGGTCTAGTTCCATGAGGCTGGCTGTGGGGAGTCCTATGATTAAGACTTGTGGACCTCCTTATACTCACCCAAAGGGATCTTAGTTCAAGTGTCAATTTTCAAGGAGTTGGGGAATACTTGGGTAACTTTTGGCTTCTCACATTTGTCCTAGCACCTTAGGTTTAAATTTAATTCTATTCCTTGATGGTCAGTAAATTTAACTCCTTTTTTGCCTCAGCCCAATTAAGTTCATTTGTAGATGGAATTTGCAGGCTCAGCAGAGAAGCAGCATCCAACTCTTACTAATTTCTATAAATTACCATCATACAAAGTTGACTTAGGTTGTTTTGAGCATCTACTTCTCATACTGCTGTCCCTTGGCAATGGCATAGTAATTCTTCTAGTCCTGACACAAAGACAGAACAATGTTTTCTTGTTCTCAGGCATTTATGAATAACTGTGTTATCTGATTATGAATAATGGTCTGATCAGCCATACAACCATTTGGGCAGTGAGTCAGTCCTTCCACCCCAGGAACCCCAGTCTGTGACTTTGAGTCCACATAGTACTCTAATGTTGGACCTGCATGCTCTTCTGAGAAATGTGGCTATTCTCTAACTCTGAAATGGCCAATTCCTGAACCATTGCACTTACACAGTGAAACTATGACTTAGGATCATTTTCTCTGGCTTCTGACATTGTAGTTTCTCCAAATATCAGAAGTTTCCGGCCTATTTGAATAATTTCAAAATCTCCTGGTCACAATTCCTACAACAGCAGCAAATTCCCTGGGTATCTAGTCTCAGAGGTGTTAAAAAGGAGCCAAGGATTTCTATATTTAGTTATCCCCCACCAAAAAAAATTTTTTTTGACAAAATTTAACATCCTGCCATGATAAAAACTTTGAAGAAATTACATATAGAAGGAATGTACTTCAACAATAAAGGCCATATATGACAAACCCACAACTAACTTCATACTCAATGGTGAAAATTTTAAAAGTGTTTCCTCTAAGATCAGGAACCAGACAAGGATGACCACTCTCACCACCCCTATTAAACATGGTACTGGAAGTCCTAGCGAGAGCAATGGGCAAAAGAAAAAAATAAAAGGAATGTAAATTGGAAAAGGAGTTAATTGTCCCTATTTGTAGATGACATGATCTTATATATAGAAAATCGTAAAGACTCCAGGAAAAAATTATTATAACTAATAAACAAATTCAGTAAAGTTGCAGAATATAAAATCAACTTACAAAAATCAATAGAGTTTCTAGATATTAACAATGAACTTTCCAAAAAAGAAATTAAGAGAACAATCTTATTTATAATAGCTACAAAAAAAAAAAACAATAAAATACTTAGGAATAAATTTCGTCAAGGAGGTGAAAGACTGGTACACTGAAAACTAAAAAACACTGATGAAAGACATTGAAGAAAATGCAAGTGGAAGGATATCCTGTGTTCATGGATTGGCAGAATTAATATTGTGAATATGGCCATTCTACCCAAAGCAGCCTACAGGTTCAATGCAATCCCTATCAAAATTCCAATGACATTTTTTACAGATATGGAAAAAACAATCATAAAATTTGTGTGGAACCATGAAAGACCCTGAATGACCAAAGCAATCTTGAGTGAGAAGAATAAAGGTAGTCACACTACCTGACTTCAAAATATACTACAAACTATAGCAAACAAAAAAGCACAGTACTGGCATAAAAACAGACACATAAACCAATGGAACAGAATAAACAGCCCAGGAATAAATCCATACATTTACAACCAATTGATTTTTGACAAAAGCACCAAGAACATACATTGAGGAAAGGGTCTTCAATAAATGGTGCTGGGACAACTGAGTATCTACACACAGAAGAATAAAATTAGAACCGTATCTCATACTATAGATAAAAATCAACTCAAAATGAGGTAAAGATTTAAATGTAAGGCCTGAAATTGTAAAACTATTAGAAGAAAACATGAGAGGAAAGTTCCATGACATCGATCGGGGCAATGATTTATTTCATATGAACCCAAAAGCAAAAATAGACAAATGGGATTACACAAAACTAAAAAGCTTCTGCACAGCCAAGAAAACAATCAACGGAGTGAAGAGACAACCTATGGAATGGGAAAAAATATTTGCCAACCATAAATCTAATAAGGAGATAATATCCAAAATATATAAAGAACTCAAACAACTCAATAGTAAGAAAACA
Source organism: Indri indri (assembly GCA_004363605.1). NCBI lineage: Eukaryota > Metazoa > Chordata > Mammalia > Primates > Indriidae > Indri > Indri indri. The sequence continues at coordinate 10,851 of RJWJ010007706.1, read as the reverse complement.
AATAACCTGATTTAAAAATGGCAAAGGACCTGAACAGACATTTCTCCAAAGACATACAAATGGTCAAGACATATTTGAGAAAAATACTCAACATCACTAATTATAGGGGAAATGAAAATTAAAACCACAATGAGATATCACCTCACATCTATTAAAATTGCTATTATCAAAAAGACAAAAGATAATAAAGTTGGCAAGGAAGTAGAGAAAAGGGAACTCTTGTGTATTTTTGGTGGGAATATAAATTAGTACAGTCATTATGGAAAACAGTATGGAGATGCCCGCAAAATTAGAAATAGAACTACCATATGATCCAACAGTCCCATTACCAGATATATATCCAAAGGATATGAAATCGGTATAACAGTATGTAAAAGAAATATCTTCATTTCCATGTTCATTATAGTATTATTCACAATAGCCAACATATGGAATCAACCTTAGAAAATGTGGTGTGTGCGTGTGTGTGTGTGTGTGTGTGTGTGTATATATATATATATACACACATATATATATATATACACACGCGTGCACACACGCACACAAAATATACAACAGAATACTATTCAGCCTTTAAAAAGAAGGAAATCCCATCATTTTCAACAACATGAAAGAACCTGGAGGACATTACGTTAAATAAAATAAGTCTGAAACAGAAAGACAAAGACCACATGATCTCACTTATGTGTGGAATTTTAAGAAGTTGAATTCATATAAACAGAGAATAGAATGATGGTTACTAGGGCTTGAGGTAGAAGCTTGGGGCTGGGGAGATGTTGGTCCAAAGGACACAAAATTTCAGTTAGACAGGAGGAATAAGTTCAAAAGATCTATTGTACAACATGATGACTATAGTTAATAACAATGTACTACTTTATTCTTGAAAATTGCTAAGAGAGTAGATTTTAAGTGTTCTCACCACAAAAAAATGTAGTAAGTATGTGAGGTAATACATACATTAATTAGGTCAAGTGAGCCATTTTACAATGTATACATATTCAAAACAACATGTTGTACATGATAAATATGTACAATTTTTATTTGTCAAATAAAATTGTTTAAAAAATAAAAAAAGTTCTTGAGCTGGGTAAACTCAATTAATTATCATAGACTTGGTTATTTTATAATTTTGTAATTAATGTCAATATGGCCTTCATGATTTTCTTTATTCCAATAACCATCAATTCCTTTTCTGTCAACACCCTCCCTTCAATCTTTCCACAATCCTTCCAACAATATTGTAAATAATCTTTCTCATCTGTGGTATAGGGAGAGATGCCTGGGACAGACAGATGCCTGTCTAAGATCTAGAATTCTGCCTGACAACCTCCAAAAGAGGAACTTTTATAAATTGCTATCTATGTATCCTGATTCAATGTAGTGGCATGGTTTTAAGAAATATAGTCAGAAACTAAAAGGAATTTTCACAAAAACTCAAAATATTTATTTGCATGAGAAATGATAAGGCTCCAAATATATCACCCTCTACAATCCCCTTTGCTCTCTACCCATTTCCTTTATTCCCCAGCTGTTTCAGACAATCTCTTCATAATTATCCCAGCTTTCCCTCCTTATCTAGCCCCCATGTAAATATGTTCCCTTCCACTCCCCAGCAATTCCATCACTGCATGATGTAACTTGACCCAATACCACTCATATCTATTAAAAACACTCTAACAGAGTTGAGAGAGTGAGCACTTGCATAGGATTCTGGAGAGGAGAAATCTGGGAACCTGCCGATGTTAATTCTTGTTGCATCAAACTAGGGGAGTCCCAACTAAAGCACAATTTGAAGTAATGCTTCTACCTACTTGTTCCTTTGCAACCAACCAACTTCACCTTCCTGATTTAAAATCTCAGTAACAGTAATGTGAGAACACATTAGCTGTTTTCTAACAGCTCATAGAATAGACCCAGCCCAAGCTCTAGAACAGCTGTGGAATCCAAGAATAGCTGTCAAAATATTGCCTCAATTTGAGACCTACCAGTAGCAACCGTGACTGTACTCAACACCACGGGATGATGTTAGTGGGAGAGAAGGCGATAAAAACTTTGTGAAATTGTAAAGGACAAAATGAGAACAAAAGAAATAGCCTGATACCTCAGGGAGAGTACCAATGAGCAGATGGCTGAAATGCTACAAAGAGACTGGTCTGGAAGATGGAAAAATGAATAGTTCAAGTGTAAAAACTGAAAGGGGTTGAATGGGCAATTGTGTTGGAGATCTTACATCCAGCCCTCCATATCCACTCCTACCCTCCCTCACCAAGCTCTGTGCTCCAAAGGGCTGATCTGTATTGATTATGTCCACAGTCTCCCTCATATTTTGGCTTCCCATGGGGTTTTGCCAAAGAGAAACAGGGACAGGAAATAGTTGGATGGGAAGGCAGTGAGGCTGGTAAAGGTTTTAATTTTTCCAGCTCTCTCCTTGTCAGGTCCTTGTTTGTGAACTGGCTGCATCTTCTACACAGGCCATAGGCTTATCAGATAGCCATGCCTCTGCAGTTACTTTTCCCTGTTTCTTCCTTGCCCCTTTAGGCCTGTGTTGGCTAACAGTCCCCATTTTTGCTAGCCCTTTGGTACTGCAATATCCCTTTTTGATTTCCCTATCGGATCCACCTATTTTTTAAATAAATGATTCCTTTATCAAATTCCCCTCAAGTTCTTAGTTTGAGTGTACTGTTTTCTGACAGCACCCTAATTCAGAGTTCTTAAAAGACAAAAACAAAAAGTTTACCATGCTCTGAAACAACATTGCAAATAATTTCTCAACAAAATTATTTTCCTTGTTATTATCATATATCATCTTCCCACAATGTTCTCCTATCAGTATGATTTATAGTATGACATATCCTCATTTATCCAAGCTAAAGGAAAAAAATTGTCACATCAAGTACAAAAAAATTATTAAAAATTATATCATTTGGCTTCGGATTACATTACATTTTTTGTTATGGAATAGAGAATACATTTGTCTTCAGTGATGTCTCATGTTTATGCTCCAAAATCAGTTTGCTTTTGATGGTTGTGAGTGAGACGGGCAGTTCATAAGATTACTAGATTGTAGAAATAATCTATCCAGACATTAAAATGTAACTGTAATTTTAATAAAATATTGACTTACCTCCCTGTAACATACACATAAACTTCCTCATACATACAAGCTGTGCTAGGCTCACACAGACAGAGTGATCTGAAGAATGTTAGGGGAGCTCCTAACTATCCCAAACTGTCTCCCTCTTGAGAAGTTTCCATTAGTTAGTTGTTGGGTTTGGTTAAGCATTGCCTCTTCTTTCTGTCCTCTAGCCCCTTCTTTGAAGATACATTTTTCTGTATGGCAGGAACCACACAATGAATCACTAATAGCTTAAAGTGAATTTTCCATCAGGTCCTTTCTTGTTAGCAAGAGTAAGGAACTCAGAGTGCCGAAGGGAACAGAAGGTCGTGAACGTGAAAGCCTAGACTAGGAACGCGAGGGCAGCGTGGCGATGTTCTATGTGCTTCATAATTGATGTACTTCACAATTCTTCACGTTTCTTTAGGTGGGAAGCACAAATTTCTCAGTAAAGCCCTAAAAAAGAAGACAGAAGGAGAAGATGATTAAAGAGAAAAGCAAAAGAGAAAAGGATACAGCTCTTTGAAGCCTTCAATTAAAACAATCCAGTAATCCATGGGTCAGTTGTACTAAGCTGAATTATGAAATAATTTCTGGCTCCCCTAGTCCCTACCTGCAATATAACAATTGTTAATTAATCTCTTGCTAAATATTGAGTTCATGATGACATAGGAGGTCACCACTCTCATAGCTTCTACCTGCACAGGGATAACTGTCTTCAGTGCTTTGAGTTAGGGACAGAGAAAATATTCCCTTTGTAGACAGCAAGAGCAGGTCTTTCTGAATGAGAATGTCACAATGTGCCAACTGAGAAGAGGTTTGAGTTAGAAAAATCCTTCAAACTGGGTGATTCAACAAATCCAACAGAGAGAGGAAAAGTTATGATTCATAACTAAATGTCTTCAAAGACTGAATTTTTAATAATGGAATATCAGTCCCAATGACAGAGGGTTTGAGCAGGAGGCCTCGTGTGATCTTCAGTCCTGTCACAGAGGTGACCAAAGAGTCTGCAAATAGGTAAATCTGCCTTTGTCTGGGTGTCAGTGATCTCCATGGCTCCTCCGCAAAGTACCACTCAGTTTGAACACTTTCAAATCTTCTGTGTTCCGTGGTTTAAAGTCACAGACCACCTAAGCATCAATGAAGTAAAAAAGTAGTCAGATTTAGGAAGGATACTGGAAATATGCCAAGAATAACCACCATTACAACAGAAGCAGCAATAACAAAAACCTCAGCTCTAGGAGAAAGAAGGCACATCTTTAATTCTCTGAGATAACCTGCTCATTTGTTTAAGTATATTCCAAGTTTCTCCTAAATTATATGCTGAGAACCAGCTTGGATTAACTGCAAGTGGGGCTCAGTAAGAACTCCTTTATGCCCAGGTACGTGTTCTATTTTTGTATCTTAACTCTTTCTCTCAATTGGACTTGTTGAATCACCCAGTTTGAAGGATTTTTCTAACTCCAACCTCTTCTTGGTTGGCACATTGTGACATTCTCATTCAGAAAGACCTGCTTTTGCTGTCTTCAAATGGAATATTTTACTCCGCCCAAGCTCAAAGCACATTTATGATTGTTAGCCTCAGCAACTGGGCTCCAATGACAGTCCTTTAGTAGCGCCCTGAATGACCCTTCAGCATTTACTTTCTTTTCTAATTTAGCATCATTTGCAAGACTGAAATTTTGCCTTCCAAACCATCAATCAGCTCATCCTTATAGATTATAATAAAGTTAGTGCCTACATGTTCACATATATCCTTTCAAAGACAAATACAATGGGCTACATTTCTAAATTTTTACTGCATGTCTCTAATTCCATGTTGTCAAGTTTTCAAAAGGGTATTCTTTTCCCTCACTATTGTGTGCAGAATATACAGTTAAATCCTTTCTTTTTAAAATATTCTGCAATTTCATGCCTCTTCCAGTTTTCTCTTTATAAATGTTCAGGTAATTTTTCAAGTTTTCATATCTTAAATTATCTTCCCTGCTTCACAGTTGCAAATAGAAAAATAAAGACCTCCTTTGGGTTGACATTTAAAGGTTTATTATTCTCTCTTTGATATATGAGCTTAATGCTCATTAACACTAAAATGAACCAGCTGGGAAAAGTAAAAAAAAAGCTGCCTTCAAAGATCCTGGAATAAATAATGTAACACAGTCTTTTTCTTTCCTCCTCACTAAAATGATATTAACCAATTCTATATTCCTTCGAAGTAAGCTTTTAAAAGTTTAATACTGTCTGCTTTCACTTTTCAAAGGTGTGCTAATGCCATTCCTAGAGACTGACTGCTTTGTTAGGAATTCTTATTCCTCAAAGTAGATTTAATATTTCCTCTTCCATCTCATTTTTTATATTTGTCCTTTAAATTTAAAAGACCTGAAAACACCAAGTTATTTTGAAATTGAATAGAAAGCATGTAATCCTTTTGGAAACATCATGACTGCTTGGTTCTGTGATTTAGGGAGCTCCAATAGCAGGTAAGTTTTTTAAAAAAAGAAAACAACATGAGTATTTGAATCAATGTTTTCCGTCTGTATTTTACAAGTTTTATTTCTGTCTACACTTATCTCTCTCTTCTATAAGAATATTTTAGGCTAACGTAAAAATACCCTGTCTTTGCTAGGAACTGCCAGGAACACAGTTTGTTTCTCTGGCCCTTTAAATCACATCCTTTCACTCTGCATCAGCCAAGAATACATCCTGCCATTTGAGTCTAATGGCAATTTTATATAACTTTTAACAGGTGACCTGTCATGTATGAATCACATCTTGAAAACAGTTCAAGAAAGCTGCTGTGTTTTCTCGCTCCATCATGAACTTCTAATTACTGAAACAACATTAAAACCTTAAATGTACTGATATTTGAAACACTTGAACTTCCTGGAACAAATAATAAATTCCCAAAAGGGGTGAGGAAGTGGTCAATTCTGCAAGGTGGGTGCCAATTATCAGAAGTCTTTCCTCATGATCTTAACCTCACTAAGGAGCCTTCTATCTACTGTTACAGTCTTGGAAACAGAAATTCTCCAGGAATAAGAGGTACAAGCACCTGTGTTGGTGCACACTTCAATTACTTCCCGGGGTTCCCTTTCCAGAATTTTCCACTTGCTCAAATTCTCCTTCCTCAAGTTTCAGTTCTTAATGCTGATCAGGATTATCTCTGGGTTCAGTTTTGTGTAGCAGACTGAATGCAGAGATAACAAGATAGCTAGAGTTTTCATATCTGATGGGCTTAACTACTTCAGCAGTCTGGATATTGGAGCAGCATTTTCCATAAACTTGCCTGGTACACACAGTCAAAAATGGAGTGGGTGCTGTAACGGGGGCCTAGACCCTTGCTATGCCACACATAGAAAGGAGAATTCAGCTGAGAGGATTCAGAAAGAAACAAAAGTATTTATATTAAGTTCCAACTGTTTCTCCCTCCATATGAGGAAACATTTTGTTAGCCTTTAATGCTGAGGTTTATACTAGTACTTCTCATTCTTTAATGAGCCTGTCACTCTCTGAGAATCTTCTTACGACGCCGATTCTGATCCAGTATGCCTGGGATTTGGTGTGAGATTCTGCATTTCTAGCAAACTCCCAGGTACTGCTGACGCTGGTCCGATGCTGGTCCACAGATCATCACACTTGGTGAAGCAAAGGACTTCAGAGGCTTAGAAGAAGATCTCAAACTTTGGTGTGCAAAAGAATTCCCTGGGAACTTACTTAAAATGCAGAATCCCAAACTCCATACCCAGCAAATCTGAGGAGGAGCCCAGGATTCTATTTTTTAAAAAGCACTCCAGATGCTTAGGCTTTAGGGTGTCAATAAACCACTCCTTAAAAAGTTCAGGGTGTGCTGGATTCAGCTTTGGACAAAAGGTGCCAATCTTGGCTTTACAGCTTATTAAGACTGATCTGAGATTCATAATTTAATACCTCTCAGGTATAGTGCCAACGTTATAAAACGGGGTTTATAATGTCTGCTGTTTGTTTCCCAGCATTGCTGGGAAGTACCAGTGAGATCATGCGTGTTCACAGGCTGTACAAATGTAAGTTATCTGGCAACCCTCCGTAATCATTTCCAGAGTCATTTGACACCAAGACTCTGTCACCACCTACTTCCTGATGTAGTGCCAGCTCCACTTTTCCATCCTTTGAAATATTCAAAGAGCATCACAGTAATGTGCTCTGAGGGAGTCCTGGAAGGCCACCAGAAAGCCTCAGATGCTGAGAACCGCAGCCGAGCACACACTCAGCAGTCCGTCAGAGAGGAGGGCTTCACCTGTGTCTATTTGAGTTGGCTACCCTTCAGGTGGGGACCATTCACTTGCAGATTTGAATCTATAAAGCCCTGGTTTCCTAAGAGATCACTGTTCTCTTCACGGTTCAGGAACATCTTTGATATTCTTTTGTTTTTGGAGTCTAAAACTTTGGTTTTGATACCTGTATGATATAGTGATGAAACTTGTTGTTTTTCCTCTCTAACTAGTAGATAAAAAGGATCAGTGACATTTAGCGTTTGCCTCAGACATGTCTCTGCGATGGAACGGATAATGATGTTTTTGATAAATTGAAAACAATGCAAGTGTCAAGTGATACTCTAGCTCTTCTATTTCTTCCATTTCATTGAACATCTATCTATTCAATCCCGTGGTTCCACCAGCCAACAGAAAATATCCTCTCGTCTTTCCACCTGCACCCCCTTCCACTCCCAGCTCCCTCACATTCAACATCTGCTGTTCATTTAAGACACAGGAAATTCTCTTTGGGGAGAGATCAGAATTCAGACATGTAAATGCGCAACCCCTTGGAAATAATTATCTAAGCCAATGCAAACTTTGAAATCTTGATTTTAAAAATACAAATAAGTAAACGTGAATATGTAAAACGGTGATCCACAGTATCTGAATCCACATTCATGCTAAGATCATGGAACACATGAACACATATGCACAAGAATTTTTTAAAATCCTTTATAACTCACAAGAATTTCACATGCAAAGCTTGCACTGAACTCAGTGGAGTTGTTGAGTCTCTGTGAAACTTGCAGAAGGAAAAGTGATTTCTGGGAGCCTGAGTACTGAGGAGGTCTTCAGGAAAGTTTTTGCCATCCACACACTTGCCACTAACCCGCCTGCATCCCAGCTCCAAACATCTTCTCCACTAGACTGATTTCCAAAACTGTAACAGTAGTAAGTCTTTCCTTGAAGTTAAAAAAAAATGATAACACGTTAATCTTTGTCAATTATCTATATTACCATGTGAGTAAATCTATCTGTTCTTTTTCAATAAGGTTATCTGTACTGGTTTCCTATTGCTCTTGTGGTGAATTAGCACAAATTTAGCAGCTTAACGCAACACAATTTATTATCTTACAGTTCTGGAGGTGAGAGGTTGAAAATGGATTTCACTGGGCTAAAATTAAAGTGTTGGCAGGGCTACATTCCTACATCAGTTCCCTTGCCTGTCCAATTTGTAGAGGCCACCTGCATTCCTCAGCTCGTGCCCCCAGCCTACATCTTCCAGGTATAGCATCATCTCATCTCCTCTCTCACACATACACCCCTGCTTCCATCTCCATATCTTCTCTGACTCTGACTCTGCCTCTGCCTCCCTCTTCTGTCTTTTAAGGACCCTTGTGATTATATTGAGCCAATCCAGATAATACAAGATAATTTCTCAAGTTCAAGGTGCTTAATCACATCTGCAAAATCCATTTTGCCACATAAGGTAACATATTCACAGGTTTCGTGGGCTACTATGTGGAATCTTTGGGGGTCCATTATTCTGTCTACCACTGGATCTGGAAAGCAAAGCCTATAAAAAGAGGTTGGTTTTGATAATAGGGCACAGGAAATAAAGGAGTTAGGAGTCAAGTCCTGTATAAAAATGGATAGGACGCCAAAATGAACATATTGAGCACCTGGGGAAGAGAGGGGAAAAAGCCCTAACCAGAAAAGATAAACAGTGATGAAGACAAACTTCATATACTCCACAGTCTTACTTAGGCTTTGCTACTGTCCGGGGCCATGAGTCCCGAAGGGAACTCACTCAAGATGGCCATTTAGGCCCATGCTAAGCCTGTAAGTTTCTATTTCTCCAATATGACGTGCGATGTGGAAACTCCCACCTTGGAAAGTACCGCCCCTCTACTTCCTCTCTCTGCCTTATTTAAGCCTCTGCCCTGCTGCCAATAAATGAGACTTAATCAGACCTTTTGATTTGTCTCCATTTCTTGTGTCTCCTGCCTCTCCCAATTCCCACTCCCTCGTCCAGGGTCCACGTTGACTACCCCGCGGGTCGGGACAAGTGGTGCCCAGCGTGGGGCGCTGGACACGGGGGATCCAGTGAGGAAGAAGACGCGAGGTTGCCGGCGCTTGTGAAACGGAAGTAAATTCCTTCGGCCGCCACGGGAGCCTGCCACGTGGGAGCAGAAGGTGAGTGCATCTGAATATGGGGCAGGAATTAAGTCAGCACCAGCTTTATGTTAAGCAGCTAAGGGAAACTTTAAAGACACGAGGAGTAAAGGTTAAAGGTCATGATTTGTTTAAATTTTTTTATTTTATAGAAAACATTTGCCCCTGGTTTCCTCGAGAGGGCACAATTGATATAAAAAGGTGGAAAAGGGTTGGTGATGCCCTTGAGGACTTTTATCAGACATTTGGACCTGAAAGGGTTCCAGTCACTGCCTTTTCATATTGGAATTTGGTTAGAGACCTAATAGATAAACATAGAGACTGTCCTAATGTTGTGGCTGCTATTGCCCAGACAGAGGAAATCCTGAAAGAAGGCTCTAAAACAGACCTTCGAATACCTCACCCTAAAGAAGAGGTAGACTTGATCTCCTTAGAAGGTGATAACAAGGAAGACCAGGTCCAGGAGGTGGCGACTGCCACAGAAAGCCAGGGCAAACCCCCTGTAACCTGTAAGCCAAAAGATGTCCCTAAGATATACCCTGAACTCCCCCCTCTAGGAAGGGTTGAGGGTACAGAGGACTGTAAGCCAGAACAACACCCTGCAGTCAAATTGGCAGAGGGAGCCACCCAGGATCCCGACCCCCCGGACGTAGATTGGGAAGACCTGGAGGAAGAGGCGGCCCGGTATCACAATCCTAACTGGCCTCCTCCCTATAATGTAACCTCCGCGCCCATTGCTATGGCTGTGGTGGATCCTAAGGAGGACCTCAAAGAAAAAATAGCTCAGCTTGAGGAACAGATTAAACTCAAAGAGCTACATCAATCTCTGATTATCAGGCTCCAAAAGCTCAGAACAGGGAGTGAGAGGGTTTCTGACGTCAGAGTCCCTCAGGGACATGCCCGTCCCCCGCAGCGGCCAGGACAGCATGTTCCAGTAGGGCGGCCGCCCACTGATAAGAAGGAAGAGAGACTTCTCCTTACTGATGCCTTTCCAGTTATAGAGACCACTGACCCTCAAGGCCAAGCTTGGAGGCATCACACAGGATTTGATTTTGCTATAATTAAGGAATTAAAGACAGCTGTTTCTCAGTATGGAGCCACAGCCCCCAGTGTGTCTGTTAATGTTTCTAATGTGCCATTGTGTGCCCGCAACGGCTCTGTGTTTGTGTGCGGGTCCAATATGGCCTACACCTATCTCCCCAGTAAGTGGACAGGCTCATGTGTCATGGCCACCCTCCTTCCGGATATTAGCATCCTCCCTGGGGATGAACCTATCCCGATTCCAGCTATTGATTATTTTGTAAGCCGCCCTAAAAGAGCTGTACAACTTAT
>RJWJ010007705.1:0-56328 GCA_004363605.1 Indri indri | reverse complement strand
TTATCAGATTTGTAGCATGCAAAAATTTTCTCCCATTCTGTAGGTTGTCTGTTTGCTCTTGTGACAATTTCCTTGGCTGTGCAGAAGCTTTTTAATTTGATCAGGTCCCATTTATTTATTTTGGTTGTTGCTGTGATTGCCTTTGGGGTCTTCTTCATAAATTCTTTGCCTAGGCCAATGTCTAGAAGAGTGTTTCCAATCACATTTCTATATAGCTGTCCGTTCTTCATCAAACCTAAGTGTAAAATAGACAGTTTTCCCTGGGTTTTCATTTCTGAAGGTTCCTAGATTATGTAAAACTTTGTTAAATAAACCTGTTATGCTTTTCTCTGGTTACCTGTCTTTATAGCAGTGTCAGCCGTGCCCCTTGTGATGGGCGAGGAAAGGCATCACTCTCCTTTGCCCTTGCACAGATGAGTGACACACTGGGAGGAGATATTTGCAATGTCTGGAATGGACAAAGACCTAGTATTTAGAATACAGAAGGTACTCTTGCAAAAAAAAAAAAAAAAAAACAAATAAAAAAAAACTTCTAAATGCCCAAAGACAGAAATCCTGTTAAAACGTAGGTGAAGGAAGAATCAGAGGAGGCAATTCACAGAAAGGAGAAACCCACCTGGTTAAAGAGTACATGAAGTGCTCAGCCTCACTAGCAATTAGAGAAATGAAAATGAAAATGAATTTATATTTCTCATACTGGCAAATTACAAATTATAAAGCGGGATAAGACCTAGAGCTGGCAGCAGGTGGCAAAGCCAAGCCCCCAAGGGAGCATAGACTAGGGCAGGCCTCTGGGGAGCACCCTGATGGATATTCCTTCCTGAGTCTGGAATACAAGAATGCTCAAATAGGATTGTGGGGTGCAGGGATGTTCTTTGCAGCCTCCTTTTTGGTAACAAGAAGTCAGAGGGGGTCTAGATGCCCATCACCGTGGGATGAATAAGTGAAAGACTGCAGATGAAGGGAATGGAACTCTAGGCAGCACACAGAAGCAGTGAACTAAACACACACGTACAATAGTAACAATATGTTTTTCCATAGTTCCCATTAGAATACAAGCTCCATGAGGGCAGAGATTACAGAGTTTGGATGGTCTTTAAATATTCCCACCCTCTAGAACTTTGAGAACATAGTAGATGCAAAAGATATAGTCCTCGAATAAATGATGCATCTATGCATACATATCTAAATGCATTAAAGTGGGTGCTTTCTTGGGGTGAAGGGGAGAAGAAAGGAAATAGGGACAAAGTATGAAGAACAACAAAAATATGCTGATAATGTTCAATCAACTGAGTCATAGTATTAATTTAAATTTTGGTAGCCAGGGGCAGGGCGGAGGAAACACACCAAAATAGGAATTATTCTTAGATGGCGGGATTAATGCTGATATTTTTGTTTGCTCCGCTTTTCTATATTTTCTAAAAATTCTATCATGAGTAGCGTTTTATGTTTATTATCCTCAAATTCAACACTTGGAAATGCTTTTCTCATCCTTGAGAGAGGCAATGCCCTCAATACCAACTTTCCTTCCACTGCTCTGTCCAATGCCCTCCCACTTCTTATCTTCCCTGCTTCCCCCAAACACCACACACACACACACACACACACACACACACACACACGCACATGCACACACACACATGCACACACACTTCTATGGCTGAACCACGTCTCTGGCTGAGTTTGTGCCTTGGTCAATAGAAAGCATCAACAACCTCTCCAGACTGACCTCCTACTTAGGACTGTCTTTGGCTTTCCAGAATAACTGACCTCTGGCCTTCTACCTTGCTATACTCTGAGCATTTGCCTGGATTCCTGGCCTCAGCCTTCCCCAATTCATCTTAACGTGGAGCTTCCCCACTACACTGAGTTGAATAATGTCCTCTGCCCCAATGCATGTCTTCCCTGGAACTTCAGAATGTGATCTTATTTGGAAATAGGGTAGTTGCAGGTGTAATTAGTTAAGATGGAGTCCTACTGGAATAGGGTGGGCCTTTAATCCAAATGACTGTCATCCCCTAAGAAGAACATAGCATAGAAATACACAGGAAGATTACCACAGGATAACAGAGGCAGAGATTAAGAGTGATGCATCAGCAAGCCAACGTGTGGTGAAAACCACCAGAAACCAGGAAGAGGCAATGAAGGATCCTTACCTAGAGCCTTCAAAGAGAACATGGTCCTATTAACACCTCGATTTTGGATTTTTTGGTGATTTCTAAATCACCAAGTTTGTGGTTCTTTGTTATGGCAGCACTTGGAAACTAATATATCCACCCAGGGGAGGGGAACCTGTGGCCTTCTAATTTCAAGATTGTTCTTTTTTAAGCACCAAAGGAGGCAAGAATAGCTTTATCTTTCTCTGCTACACTCATTTTAATAAAAGGATTTGTTCTGTAAAATTTGGATTCAGAAAAAATGCTGCACTTAAGGACCTAAATGGCCAACCTTAAGGCTGCAGGTTCCCCAACCCTGCAAGGCCTTGCCTGTATCCAGTCTCTTCTTGGCTGGTGTTCTCAATGTCCAAAGGCCCAAGGAAGGAAGAAGAAGGAAGGATAAGTGGAGGTCCACTCCATGCCTTTATTTATGCTAAAACAAGCTCCAGTTAAACAAAAATCATAGATAAGATTTAACCATTTTCCTCTACTTAAACAAACAATTTATTGGGTCCATGCAGTCAACAGAGGGAAAAATGTCTTTGGAATATGGAAAAAGCTGTAAGAACAAATCTGGAGGCGTTACATTACCTGACTTCAAATTATACTGTAAGGTAGAATAACCAAAATGTCATGGTACTGGTATAAAAGTAGAGACATAGACCAATGGAACAGACTAGAGAACCCAGAAATAAAACCATCCACCTACAACCAACCAATTTTTGACAAAACAGACAACAACATGGGGAAAGGACACCCTATTCAATACATGGTGTTGAGAAAATTGGATAGCCACGGGCAGAAGAATGAAACAGGATCCCTATCTCTCACTATATACAAAAATTAATTCAAGATGGACTAAAGACTTAAATGTAAGGTATGAAACCATAAAAATTCTAGAAGGAAATGTAGGAAAAACTGTTTTAGACATCAGTCTAGGCAAAGAATTTAGGACTAAGACCACAAAGGCAAATACAGCAACAACAAAAATAAATAAATGGGACTTAATTAAATTAAAAAGCTTCTGTGCAGCAAAAGAAATCATCAGCAGAATGAACAGACAATCTACAGAATGGGAGAAAATATTTGCAAACTATGTATCCCAAAGGACTGATATCCGGAATCTACAAAGAACTCAAGCGAATCAGCAAGAAAAAATCAAACAACCCCATTAAAATGTGGGCAAAAGTCAAGAACAGAAGTTTTTCAAAAGAAGGTAGACAAAAGGCCAAAAAACACATGAAAAAATCATCAGGGAAATGCAAATTAAAACCACAATGAGGTGCCACTTTACCCCTATCAGAATGGCCATTATCAAAAAGTCAAAAAACAATAGATGCTGGTATAGATGCAGACAGAAAGCAACTCTATACACTGTTGGTGAGACTGCAAAGTGGTACAACCTCTGTGGAAAACAGTATGGAGATTCCTCAAAGAAATAAATGTAGACCGCTACTGGGTATCTACCCAAAGGAAATGAAGCCATTTTATCAAAAAGATACTTGCACAGGAATGTTTATCACAGCACATTTAACAACTGCAAAGATGTGGAATCAACCTAAGTGCCCTGCAGTTCATGAGTGGATAAAAAATGTGATACACGTACACACATACACTCATATGTGTACACGCACACACTATGGTGTACTACTAAGCCATAAACAGGAATGAAATAAGGTCATTTGCAGCAATGTGGAGGGAACTGGCGTGAAGTATGTCAGGAATGGAAAACCAAGCACCATATGTTCTCACTAATAAATGGGAGCTACAGCTTGGGTACACGTGAGCACAAAGCAATATAAAGGACATGAAAAACCAAGAAGAAGGGAGAGCAGGACGGTGGGTGCGGAGAAAAAAACTTACCTATTGTGTACAGTGAACACTGTTATGGTGAAGGGCACACCAAAAGCTTTGACTTAAGCATTATATACAAGATATCCATGTAATAAAAACACTTATAGCCCCTTAATATATTGAATAAAGAGTAATAAAAAATCCAGTGGAATCCTTTCTATTCTGAGGCTATCACCTTCTGCACCCACTTTCCAATACTTCTGCTTTGCAATGAACAGTTTAGTCAAGCCTGGAACATACTCTTTTCTACCTCCAAAGGTTAGGGTGAAAAACTGGAATCTACATCACTCTCCTGCCCTCCTCCTATTCCACTGGGCTTCTGCTTTGGAAGAGAAGTTAAAGAGCTAGCTCTATTCTTCTTCCTCTCCCTGTGCCTCTCCACTGTGAAGCACTGAGAGGTCCCAGAGATAGGAGAAGCAGGGTCCTGGGAGGCTTAAATACAAGCAAGCTGTCCTGGAAGCAGCCATAAGCCAGTCACCTTCTCTGACTGTGCTGTGGCTCCACCTGTAATGAAGTCACCCACTGGTTGAGGTGTGCTGGTCCTTCTGCAGTCATGTGACACTCACCCCTTTCTTGGGAGGATCTCATCTTCCTACATAAGTCTTCCAACTCCTCCTGTTCTTGTGCTCTTCAATCCATTTTCTACAGCAGGTAGAGACGATTTATCCAAATTGAAGATATGAGTCACTCACTCATTTGCTAGAAGCTTCTGATGACTCTCCATTCACCTTACAAAGAAGTCCAACTTCTTACATGATCACCAATAGTAAGGCCACGGCTGAGGGCCTCTTCTTCAGCATCTGTATCATGTGCCACTTCTCCCGTTTACTCCCTACAATAGATACATGGTACTCACAGTTGTCTGAGTGGGCTTCTCTTTCTCCTTCTCTGCACTGGGCTATTTCATGTGCCATTCCATGCCTAGAGCTCTCTTTCCCATTCCCTGTTGTTTGTTGATCTCTTTTATACCATTGGACTTCAGCTTAAACATTGCCTTCTCTGAGACATCTTTAAACATACACACTGTCAGCTGCCCCATTAAGTCAACTCTGAATATTGTACTTTCTAGCATGACTTGTAATGCTCTGTTTATGGTATGATAATATGAGGAATGCCTGTCTCCTCTACTAGACAATAACCTCCTTGAGGGCAGGAACTTTATTTTGTTTACTTTATCTCAGCACCTAACCCAGATTCTTGTTCAGACTAAAGGATTAATAAGTATTTGTTGTATGAATGCTGAATTTGCAGAGAGCTCTGTAATCAGTTCTGATATTCTGTGAGTCTACAGACCCTGTCCCTACCCCACCATCTTGATAAATATTTTCTGTATTTACTGCTAATAAAACATGAGCTTCCATGCTGTTGCTGTGTGCAGCATACTTGATTAATGCTACCCTACTATGAGTAATTTATATAGCATTGTAGTTTTTTTCAGAGAAAAATTTCTGCATGTCCATTTGATTTAATTTGTGCTACTATTTATTGGCTAATATTCTCAAAGAACTGTCTCTGTTTTCTCCATCTCTCTGATATTTCAAACTGATAGCTGCTCTTGTGTAGGAAATGATTTTTGCCATTTTTTTTGTGTGTAGTGATTAATCTTTTCCACAGAGATATTTTTCAAAAAATAATCTCTGTCTGTATGTGGCAGGAGCTCTGCCTGCCCATCTCCTCCCTCCTCCTCTCGTGCTTCTGTCTTCCCAGCCCACGTCGCGTCTTTTCACAGTTATATGTTAGCAGCACTCTAAGCTTATTCAGTTTTAGTGGTCTGCATTTTTCCAATTGGAAAATATTCCCTTGGCCTATTTTTAACCGTGGAGCTCACACATACAGCCTAGACATTTTCTTGTTCTGGAAAGATCTGCTGAGGGGGTGGGAAGCTTAACAGAAACCAGGAAGATCCTCTGAATAGAGGAGGTGCTGAAATTTAAGCTGTGTTTATTGGGAGGAAAAGTTGTGGCACTGAAAATCCAGTAGGCTTTGCGAAACAAAGGGATCTCCGTTGAGCTGTCTGGTGAAAAATTATTGGTGCTTCCTATGTGTCAGGCTCTCTGCAAAGAGTTATATATTCCTGATTTCATTTAATCCTCACCAACAACCTGGGAGGTCATTATTCATTAATTCGTTCACCAATTCATTTATTTATTTATTGAACGAATATTTACTGAGTACCTAATACTATACGTGCCAGGACTTTAGAACGTTCTTAGCAACTTGGTGAGTAGCGATGTCACTTACGGAGATGGACAGGTTCGGGTAAGAGCAAATGTTTAGGTGGAGAAAACAAGCATTCCATTTTAGACAAGTTACAGCTGAAATACAGTCATGGGCTGCATGATGACATTTCAATCCACAATGGACCATATATATGACAGTGGTTCCATAAGATTATAGTACAGCTGCCCTATACAGGTGTACCATTTTTTGTCTCTTATACCATATTTTTACTATATCTTTTCTATGTTTAGGTAAGTTTAGGTATAAAAATCCTTACCATTGTGTTACAGTTGCTTGCAGTATTCAGCACAGTAACATGCTGCACAGGTTTGCAGCCCAGGAGCAATAGGCTAGACCATAGAGCCTCGGCGTGTGGTAGACTGTGCCATCCAGGTTTGTGTAAGTACACTCTGAGGGTCACGCAATGATGAAATTGTCTAATGATACATTTTTCAGGATGTATCTTCATTAAGTGACATATGATCTATCTCATCCTCTATTTTTTAAACAAGAAAACTAACTTCCAATAGATGCCCAAGATTACATGGTTGGTAGGAGACAGAACCAGTCAGTCCGATTCCAGGGCCAAGTTCCTTGCTCTCCACTCCTCAGGCCTGAAGGAATGAAGCATGGCTGCTCTGGGTGCTCACCAGAGCCTGTCCCCTGCCCTTGGCCTCTTCTAGTGAAGTGGTCTTTTTATCCTTACCCCCCAAATACCTGTCACCCAACAAACATTGTCCCCCTAATACTCTTGGCACAAATCCTAGAAGAGGAACATCATCTAATTTTAGGCATTATTTGTGACCCAATCAAAAGTTGTCATTAAAGGACATATTAATTGGCTCGTTTTCCTGTGATGACTCATTAATGAATGCTCTGGCAAAAGTGCTCCGCAGACACTTAGGCAGAAAAATAGAAAAAGACAAAGCTAACATGAACAGAAGTCACCTTTGTCCCTTTTCCTGAAATAAGCCAGTCCCTGGGTCTTTTCCTCAGTTATGGGGCCTATGACCACCGCCCCAGTGTGGTCCTGTGCAGAGGCCCACCCTCGCCACACCTCACCTGCGAGTGCTTAGTGAGTGGCAGCTGCATATTAAGTGCTCAAACACAGGCTAGAGTGACACAGGCAGATCCCTGAGGGTATTGGGATGACATACAGTCATCCCTCTGTATCCTCGGGGGATTGGTTCCAGGACCTCCTCCATACCCAAATCCATGTATCCTCAAGTCCCTTACATAAGATGGCACGGTATTTGCATAGAACCTACGCACATCCTCCCATGTACTTTAAATAATCTCTAGATTACTTATAATACCTAATGCAATGTAAGCGCTATGTAAATAGTTGTACTGTTTTTTATTTGTTATTGTTGTATTGTTATTTATTTATTTTGATTATTTTCAATGCACAGTTGGTTGAATACATAGATGCAGAACCCAAGAATATGTAGGGCCGACTGTGTAAGCAAGTGGTTTGAGGACTTTTCTGCCAGATTCTCTCTTATACACACACACATATGCACACATGCATGCACACACCACACAAAACTTCCTTTTAAGACCTACAGCCTTTACAGCTTAAAAAATATTTTCCCAATGGAAAAGGATTTTCAAGTCATTTCCTGCACGTTAAGCAAGCATTTGTTTGTACTACCAGCCAAGCTTTCAAACTTCAAGGAAATGTATTTTCCCAGGGTGTTGCTTTGTAAAATTTAAAAATCCTGAAACTATTCAAAGCATGTAAGAAACTGGTACAAACACGGGAGACCGAGGCAACAGGCTTATGCAGCCTTTGGTACTGTTTTTGGCCCAGGCTAGGCCTTTCCTCACACTTCCTGTCTTCCTGGCTGCAAATGGCCGTAGGTCAAATGTGCCCTGAGCTCTGACACCACAAGACAAAGTCACTCTTCTCCTCTCCCCTTTTCCATTTTGATAAGTTTGTAAGCAGATTACAAACTGTCATCTCAACATCTTTACCTTCCACAATTGTATCTCACTAGAGATCTTAGCAGGTGGCAAATTCGTCTGATTTATCATTATTTGCATTTTTAATTTGTAGTATTTTAGGCCCACAGAGTTTTTTATGGGTCTTAAAATGACAGCACATTGATACATAATTCATCATCTATTTTTCATAATACATGTGGTTAACAACGCATCGATAAACAGAAAAATCATTAACAGTTTAAGCAGGATGAAATTACAGCTTTAGTGTTCTTGCCCCCATTCTTCCCCTCTGAGGTCTCTAAAGATAAATTGCTTGTGACTGAAGCACAATTGGCAGCCTCCATGCTGACATTTTGTCAACAGGAAGAGCCTTCTCAATTGTAGCTTTGCTATTCTTCAGAATGAACAATTGTTAAATAACCGAGATACAGTGTTTGTTGGGCTTCCGCAGTCCCTGATCTGAGAACATTAGGTGCTTTTAAATTTAAACAAAGGGCGAGAGAGCAAGAGGGATACCTCCATCCCATCCTTCCAAAGCCCTGAACCTCACTCTCCAATACTCCCTTGTCATCCCTTCTTTCCTCGTCCCTGCTCCGCCCCACCAGGCATTGCTGCTTCCACAACACCGAGTTGGAAGAAGGGTTAACTCCTCTAATCATTTTGAAATAATAGCTCCACAAATAAACAACACACATAGATAAATGTCCAAGAATTTGACTGGGAAGCAAATAAAGGGTACCAGCAAAATAAAGAGGATCCTAAGCAATTTTATCAGAAAGATGATCAGTGAAGAAAACCAAGCAGACTAATTCAGGAGAGCTGCAGAGACCTCCTGGTGTTCTTGGTGGCAGGAGCTATAACCCAACTGAGACAGACAAATCCTTTATTTTTCCTTGCTACTCCAGGTGCCTCTACACAGAGAAAACCCGTACCACCAGGATGAAGCACCTGTGAATAGTCTAGCTTACACCAATCTTCCCTTTCTCCAGCTCCTATTGCACAGATGAACCAATCAATGAAAATGTCATTTGTCAGCAGTGCTCCCAGACCCCATTTTAGGTGGTGTGGGTAACACCAAGAAGACACTCTGTCCTCCATATGCCGTATAGTGCAGCATATGACTGGTCCACAGCTATTTAATGCGTGCGGGTTTTGTCCCCCCAACCAGCTTGCAACCTTCTTTAGAGCATCCTATTAAGTCCATACATTTAGGAAGAGTTTCAACCATAGGTAAAAGTAATCACTTGCTTATCAGTTGAAATGATTAGCCTTTTAGGATTTCCTTGATTCCCTTCATCAGGTGTTTTTGGAATGCTTGCTAGTTTGCTGGGCCCCATTCAAGGCACTGGGAAGGCCCTAGTGACCACACTGAGTTTTAATATCTATCCAGACCCAAGAAGATTAGAGAGACACAGAAAAATAATGGCTTGCTAGCAGGCATCTGACTCCAGCCACAATTTACTGGAGACCTTGGTATTGGCTGCACTTCTTCTTAATGACTAGACTCTGTTCTGGTAATAAATTACAATGACTCTAAAAACAATGGCTTAGGCAACTGAATCCAGGTTTCTCATGATATTTTCTAGTTGGGAAGAGTCCCCCCCAGACTGAGTGTTTTAGAGGATGTGGAGGATGACGTGTGACATTTCCAGTGAAAACCTAATGGCTTTTTACACAGTTGATGGCCTGAGGTCATTTCCATAACATGTGACTACAAGCAGCAATGTGTAGTCCCTTGAAAGACTCATAAAGAGTGCATTTTAGAACTCACACTCTTGCTATTTATTCTTTTATTACAATTTGACTTCTCTCCTGCTAAGCTGCTCTCTTCTCTGAGAAGATTTATAATGTCAGGAATGCACATGCAAGGATAGTTGAATAAGTAATAAAGTTCTGAAGGAACCGTTGTGTTAATTTATAATGCACCATTTGTCAACAATTTGAAAGACATTAATTCAAACAAAGGTAGCTAGGGGATGTTAATAGCCAGCAAATGTATTGATGCTAACTCTCATTCTGAGTAAATCATTGCATCGTAGGAAGGATTTGTCATCATGTTAGTAGTGTTCTTAATTGTTCACAATTTTCATAATTTACTTTTTAAATCAAAATATCATAGTAGATGCTTTCAACAAGCTTCCAATTTTAGATATTACATATACTGAAATATGCCAGACTTTAGGTTTTATTGAAGGAAACAAATGGCTCAGATGTATTTCCAAATGTTAGTCTAGCATCGTTTTATTTAGTAAGGCTGGCATGCTTCCATATGTGTGATAAGTAGAGAATTGTGCAATTACCCAGATAATCTGATCCAAAAAACATTTTTTGCTCTAATCATTTTTTTTTTTTTGGCCCAAAGTATCTGAATTAATTGGCTTAGCCATTCCTTCCGCATGGCCTGTACAGAATCGGTCTGAAGACTGGGGAATGAGCAAAGTTCAAACAACCTTCTTTGGGACATATTTGACCTCAGTGTTGGTAGGTGAGGTTTATTGTACAGATAAAAAGAAAGAAAAGGCAATAGCTACATTCCTTGAGAGCTTCCTTGGGTAATCTCTGTATCTACATTTACTAAGTTTTTTAGATGAGGCCATAAACAATGCAGGATTTGGGGAAGCGGCTCCAATTCAGTGGATGGGTTTTAGATGGGCAGACAAATGAAACAAAATCAGCTTAATTAAAGGATCTTTATCTAGTCACAATTTGTGTTGCCTTTCAACTTCCTGTTGACCTGGCCTTTCCATCCTGGCTTGTGGCACCAGCCTCTTCCTACAGAGAGGGTTCCATGGCCTCACATGTACACAACTTAATTGTCCCCCTCATCAGTCCCAGTGCCTCCCTCTCCAAATTCTCCAGTTTATCTTACCTACCAGTCAAGTAAATTTCCCAAAGTCTAGTTTTTATCACTTTAGTCCCTTAATCACAAACATTCAGTGGCTCCCCATTTCCTGCAGGATAACGTTCAAAGTGCTCAGCCTGGCATGCAGTGTCCTGTGCAGTCTGCTCCTGACTCAGCTCTTGAGTGGTCCTCCTGTAGTGCTGCAGGAAGTCTGCATTCTAGTCACATGGAGCTTCTCATCTGTCTCCTCCCTCCTCTAGGCCATTCTGGGCCTCATCTTCACTTGCTTCCTCCAAATGCCCACCTCTCTTCCTACTAATCAGTGCCTCCTGCTGAAAGGCCCAGTGCAAGTCCATCTCCTCCTCTGAGTCCTCCCTGAACATGGCCCAGGGGGCCTTCCTTGCTGTGAGTTGATATCCATCCTTGGTTACCCAATTGTATCCCATACAGGGCCAGCTCTTGCACTGACATCTCGTTTGGATAATGAACTTTCCACTTGCAGGTGACATCTTTTCTCAGCCCAGTTGTGAGCCCTGCGTGTGATACCTCTTTGTATGTTTCATGGCATCTAGCGCATAGTAGTCTCTAATCAAATGGCAGGATGAGAAATAACAAGCCCAGTGTGGCTCCTACTCCCACACCGTCTGCAGGAGGAATACTTTCACCATTCAGATAAAAACAAGTGAAACTCTAAGAAGCTCAATATACAAGAAAGGCCTTGGCTCTCAGCTTTCCAGAGTGGCTAAGAGCTAGCTCTAGGGTCTGAGTGCTTAGATTAGAACAATGGTGTTACTGCTTACTAGCTGAATGATTTCTCTCTACTTCTGTGCCCTCATATAAAATGGGGATAATAATAGTACCCATGTCATACAGTTGTTGAAAGAATTAAATAAGATCATATACGTAAGGCAATTAGTGCTTGGCACACAAGTGCCCATTAAATATTTGTTCTTATTATTACTAAACGTCGTATAAAAGAATGTCCTACATTAGCTCCAGTCTTCTTTTTCAGCAGGAGTGTCAATTAACGGTAAAAGCATGGGACTGCTATTGAATAATGGACTTTAGAGATGGGTTTCCATCCCCGGGCAGGCCTGGTAGGTCATGGTGCTTTCAGGGTGACTGAGTCACAGAGCTGTGCCCTGGGCACATCTGGGGAGACAAGCTCAACTCTACAGAGGCAACTTCGTTTTTATTTTCACATACCTTCTCTTCAGCCCATTGACAGGATAAAAGCAATAGCTTGCTGGGTTTAAGAAAGGCTGCAGCCAGGTCTTTCTATTAGACTGAGACTACCAGGTAGTCCAGGATGGACAGAGATTTGCACAAGGCAAATCAAACCCATGCAGGTGAAACAATCAAGAAGTCCGCACCCTGGACCAGGAATCACCCCGCAGTGTTAGGTGTCCCAGAAAGGCCTGAGCTTCCTGGGGCCCAGCGGGGGCATTTTACCCCAGAGTTGCAATATAGTCCTGCCTGCATGTTGCTTGTCTTTTACTCAGTGGATTTATGCTTAAGTCATGTGCTACCACATGTAAGTAGTTTAAAATATTCCACCCAATGGGCTGCTTTTCCCTCAGACCTACGTCTGACAGGTGAGATGTTCCCCTCTTCCTCCCCGTGAGCTTGCATAGCAAGACCCTGAGGCTTTCACACTTTCTCAGATGGGAAGACAACCCATTTTGCTACCGGACACGCATGCAGGAGCCCACTGGGCAATCTGTCTGCGGGTGGTGAGTGGGAGTTACCTTGAATTCAGTTTCAATGTTGGCTAGTCTGGCTAACTCGTTGCTTAGCTCCAGGGCGGTGAGGACAGGATCTTCACTGGACAGGGACAAGTAGGCGGCACTGGCAAGTCCTTTGTAGGCATTCATGCGCGAACGCGAGTGGCTGAAGGAGTCTTTCCTCTGCTTCTCAGTGCACTCGTTGCACTTGCAGAAGTAGTCATGGGGCCGCTCGATGCGGGCGCCCTTGAGCAGCAGGATGTGCACGATCTCGTACTCCTGGCAGTGGGCCGCCAGGATGATGGGCGTGATGTCGTGGGAGAAACGTGTGCCGTCCTCATCGTAGGCATAGAAGTCGTCGTCGCGCAACTCCTGCTCTAGCGGGCTGAGTGTCAGGCGCTGTCCCAGCGCGAAGGCCGGGTGGTTGAGGATGGCCTCCACGATGCGCACGTAGCCTTTGCTGATGGCCAGCAGCAGCGCGTCTCCCACCCGCGCCAGGTTCTCCTTCTTGAGCAGCAGCTCGGTGACCTCCAGGTGCTCATTGCCCACGGCCAGCTGCAGTGCGTTCTGCCCCATGTAGTCCACGCAGTTGAAGTTGAGGGTCTTGGACTCCTCCAGCATTTTCCTGACTACTGGGATGTTGCCATACTCAGCCGAGTCCAGGAAGCGCTCCTCCTCCGGCGTCAGGCTGGTGCCCTTTGCGTTGAACATGTAGGCGGGACCCCGGATGGCCTGGCGGCGGCCCTTCTCCCTCAACGTCGTGTGCCGGCGCTGCATGTTTTTGAAGGTGCTGCTCCCCAACCTGTGGGGCAACAAGGCAAAGATGCTCGGTTACTTTCCCAGGGGCTTGCAGATTCCCCAGGGGCAGAGCAAAAGCAAATTGTTGAGATATAAGAATGTCATGCTTGGAATCTTATGAGAAATTATGAAATCTTATTAGAAACCATTGTCTTCATCACTGAGATCAAGACAAATGGGATTACCTGAACTATTTTTCCAAGTGGGAGAATATTGACTTAGTTGTGCAGACTGCGTGCCCCTAGGTGGAGGGGCAGCGGCACAGTGTAACTGGAGCTGGCTGTGGGGGTTGGGGTAGTGGTGTGCTCAAACAGACAGGGGGCTGTTGCTTTTATTTCTGTTACTATAACCTTTGGCAAATCCCTTAACCCTGTGAACTTTAGTTTTTTTTGCCTGCACAGTGTGGATAACTTTGTGTGCCATAGTATGCATAGGAGGGTTAAAGTAACTTGCATATAGAAAGGACTGAATTAATGTTGGCTTTATTTCCTCTCTTCCTGTCTATTTTGATGCCGAGTTCTCCAAGGGCTATGCCACTGAGTTGGCCACCACCAACACTGCTGCCTTTGGTTCCAGTGTACAGCTGCCCAGGGAGCTCCTGCACTGTGGCAAAATATGCAGCACGCAAGCGGGGCCACACGTGTCTGTCTACATTCTGTGCTATTCTCTCTGCGGACTGTGCTTTCTGGTCCCCAGGAAGCTTAAGCACCCACTAAAGGGCAAGATGTGGCAGGTAACTGGCCACAACTTGCCACTTGCTGATGGCCACTGAAGCAACCCCTTGAGGGAATTCAGCCATAGCTTCTTAAGATTGAGCCTGGATTTTTATAGGGATGGAAGAAATAGGTCAATTTTTATGCTGAGTTCACTTCTAAATTGTTGCTCTTTCCCATTGTGGCATAGAGTAGAGGTTAACACTACTAATAATAGCAGTTAACATTTATTGAGCACCTATTATGTCAGGTACTATACTAAGACTGTCACATATAGTAACTTGCATGAAACCTATGAGAAAGGTACTATGATTATCCTCATCTCAGATGAAGATAACTAAGAGTAGGGCAGCTGAAAGACAGGCTTTGAAGTCAGAAGGTTTAGGGCAGGAATCCTGGCTCCACCGTTTGCCAATCTTGTAGCTTTGGACAAATTACCTAACTTTAGTTTGCAAGGTTTTAAAATACCAAACTAGAGAGAATAACACGTATTGTGTAATTTGAGCTCAATTCAGGATATTCTGCCTCCAGCTAGGCTTGAGATTTTGAGCAGATCCCTGGCTTCTAGGTCTCAGATAACTGTCAAATAGAGGGGTTAGACCAGATGTTTCCTAATCTTCTATCTACTCGAACATCTTAAACTTTTCTGATTTTCCAACTGGTACTACCTCTGCTTTCTATTCTCCTTTTCTAATCTAATCACACTATTCAAATAATATTAGAATAGCATAAATTTTAACAAGAGTATCTGTTCTAATGAGTAAGTACTTAGGGATTTGTTATTTCTAACTAATTCCTGTCCCAGGAATTGTCCTTTTGTTATTGGTTATATCTCCATGCAGGGACAATACTCAGTACTAAAAATAAGCAAACAAAAGTGGTCACAGAGGAGGGCTTTTAAATTAAACCCAGTGTTTTGAGATTTAAAAAGTCATGTCAGTTAGTCTTGTGAATTTTTGAATTTTGGGATCCATCTAATTTTCTGCTAATTTTACCTTTTGACCTACTTAAACCCCTTTGGTTTTAGCTCCTTGGGGGCTCTATCTCTGGTATTAATATAAAGCAAAGAATGGGGATCAGAGCTTGGTACTCTAATCTTGCCTGGAGCTGAGTCACACTTCCCTTTGGGAAAAGCTGCTAAAGTATACTGTGGAGAAGCTTCTTCATCTGCAAAAAATAAAAAGAATAGTTATGGCAACTCCCTCAAAAGGCAACTATGGGTGATAAATCCTAATAGAGAGCTCTGCATGCCTTTAGGAAGAGCATCTGAACTGCCATCCCCCCCCCCCTTTTTTTTTTCTGAGACAGAGTCTTGCTCCATTGCCCTGGCTAGAGTGAGTGCCGTGGCGTCAGCCTAGCTCACAGCAACCTTGAACTCCTGGGCTCAAGCAATCCTACTGCCTCACCCTCCCGTGCCATCCACTTTTAAAAAGTGCACTTTGATAAAAGATTGCTGGGGAAAAGATTGTCAGAATTCAAGTTCATGGGCTGCTTCTGAGCACATTTCTTTCAACAATGCCATCATTCCAGGGAGAAAGGCTGCTCATTGGTGCCAAAGGCAGACCTCAGATTGGGAATCCCACAGAAATCTTTACAGGAGAGAAGGATTCACAAATAATGCGCAGGCATTTATTATTACAGCTTTTTCAGAAGGAGAGAGGTGACTGAGTTGAAAGCTAAGTAGTCACCCCATTGTGTTTCCAAAGGACCTTGTTTCAGGGGATGTAGTGAACTCAGTTTAAGGCCTGTCATCTGGGCACACACACACACGTAGGTAGAAGTTGAGCCCACAGAAGACTAATCATCTTTCTCATGGAATTACTCAGCCTGTCCTATGATAGACTTCTGCCCCTCTCAGAAGCACTTCTCTGGACTTAGCCATCACAACTCAACCTGAGAAAAAGCAATTTCTACTCAAGAGCGTCTAAACAGTGTGTCAGATATGAAACAGCAGCTGTTCTTAGGAGAAGCAGGCACTCCTGCTTGGTTCCATGTCGTTTTTCCATTAGAGATCTGCTCACGAGGGAGAATAGGGTCAAGGTCAAGGGTACCCAACTATTACACAGCAACAAGCCATGGAGAGATAACTCAAGGGAAATTTAATAACTACTGAACCAAGTCAGAGCAGAGAAACATTTCACAAGGAACACGTAAGTACCCAATCTAAATTCAGTCCCTATGAATATCATAGACACCACAGCCTACAAACTTAAAGGATGTGCAAGCATTGTTTGTCAAGTCCATTCATTAAAAAACAAAGAAAAATATAAAAAGCAAGGTATTATTAGCATGCCTATATTTTAGGTCAAGAAACTGAGGTAGCTGAAGTCAAAGACTAAACCTTAAGACCAATAATATCTGGACAAGGGTAGAGCATTATATAAATCTTGATGTTTCTATAATAATTCGATTTTATCAAAGAAAAAATTTGTGTGTCTGGTTAGTACTTGTCAAAAGTTAATATGTCCTCACCACTTGACATGGATTTTTGTGAATGACCTTGAAAGCAGACACCCAGGTGTAGCAAGAAATAAACAAGCCTCTCGTTTGCAGCCTTTAAAACCTGAGCTTTGAGGCACATTTGGATGCTTACAGAACTGTCAATTCTGTTTCTTTCCTAGCAGAATTTGGCATTAAAAATGAAAAGTTAGCCTTCGAGTCATGTGTGCTTCTCAGTGATGTTGCTTCCGACGGGAGGGGCTTCACAGTAGATTCCGGGGCCGCAGATATTCGTGGAGGCCTTTGAACCTCACTCTGGGTTTCCTGTTAGCTCTGACCCCCTCCCTTACGCTGACCTCTGTCTGATGATGCTTTTGAAACATTTATGCACCTATGCATATGTTCAGCAAAGATATCCTTGCCATTTATTCTTGATATCACAGACATTTGTATCACATGGGTTGGAAAGAATCCGCAAAAGATGATGTGTCAGAAAGATAAGGTCATGTGACCACAATAGGTGGTGACCAGAACTCTCACTCATGGATCAGATGTGTTGCCCTCTGGACTCTCATGGTCTTATCACAGTTTTAGGGCCAATAATGAGCAAAATGACTCTCCCTAAAGTGCAGTTGGCATTTGATTGCCCTTTAGTATTTTTCTTAAAAATGAACTTTAAATGCAAATGCCTTTTTATTTGCATATATTATTGAGGTAATGAGTGATCAAACTCATCAAACACCTCAATTAAGATACCGTGTTTTTCATTTTCCAGAAATGCATACATTGACATTTGATGTCATTGAGAAGGAGGGTTCCAGTGGAAACAAAACCATGTATGAGAGGAGGACTGATTATTAAACTCCCCCTTGATCCTTCAGTTGCTATTTTTATCAAGTTGCTCTTGCAGATGCATCAGCCAGTCTGAAGGAAGCCATATGTCAGTGATCCATGAAAAGTATGAATCTTGAACCCTAAGTCCAGCTGAAAATGGGCATGACCATAAAGCCTTTTGGAGACAGGGATTTTAGTTAATTACTGATGAAGAAAAGGCTGCTTAATCAAAATGTCTTTCTAAAAAGATATTTGTTGTTTTTTTTCTAAAATTGCTACATGCTTTAAAGGTCTCTGTGGAAATTAAGCCTGAAATCAATTCAGTCTGTAACATTTTCCAACTGCACATAGAACCAAACCAAATCCAAGCATCAGATAAAACACCCAGGAAAACCCAGCTCTGGTCTGGCCGTCCTCTCCCGAGAGTACATATTCTGAGGTTTAGTCTAGAACCACAGTGATGAAATAAATTGTCAAGAAATTTGGAGTCTTCTCCTAAACCTCAGTTCTCTCACCAGTATAGTAAAACCCATCCTGCATGTTCCTCAGGACCACAGTGAAGATTAAATAACGTTTCTTAAATGCCCTGGATACCATAAAGCCTTCTACAAATGTCCATGACAACAGTGATCAAAATCTTACATATCAGTACACTTAAGCACACAATTATTTGAACTGGCTCACATTTTACACTGATATACTCAATTTAGCTTTTTTCTAGATGACTGTATAATACTGATACTTAACACATATTACACATTTACCATGTGTCAGATACTGTGGAAGTACTTTATATAAATTATTATTTTAAATAAGTTATATGATAAGCTATTTTCCTAAATGACTATTTAATCATAATGATTAACATTTGTTACATATTAACCATGTGCCAGCCACCATGCTGAGTACTTTACATGCATTGGCATTTTTATTTATTTATTTAAATAAAATATGAAGAGAAATTTAATGTTATATGTACTTAACACAATAATGCTGGACACTGTGAGGGCAAATGGCAATGTAACGATGAATGAATTGTAAATATGAACATAAACTACAGAGGAGATAAGTATATAAATCATTAAGCAAAGATGATTAGAAATGTATAGAGAACATGATAAATTTGAGAACATGCATTGCCACTTTAAATTCTCACAAACTACTACGTGATTTAGGTGCTATTGTCATTCCCATTTAGCAGATGATGAGATGAGGCTCAAATAAATGAATTGCTTTTCCCAAGCTACACAACCTGTGAGTCGGGGACCCACTATTAAGAGCCTAGTCTGTCTCGTTTCAAAATCCCTGCTTTTGGCTGGTCTGGTGTGCCAGCCATTCCTCTTCCCCCTGCATTTTTCTAAGTTTCTTTAGACCCATGTTTTTCCATTAGAGTGCAGGATCCTTGAGGGCAGGGGAATTACTTGTTTGTATGGCATATGCACCAGGCACCCAGAACTCCTGATGGCCTGGCATGTGGTGCATGGTCAGATAACTACATTGATTCTTAAATACTTGAATCTGGGTTGGCCATTTAAGAAGACTAATAAAATAGAGCCTTTAATGTTTACCAGCATCTTCCTTCTTACAAAATACAGAAGCCATATAATCTTATAATTATTCTTTCCTATTTATGATTGAAAACTTTTAAAATAAGGTAAGAGTTCTAAGTAAAATCAGTTACCACTTAGGTCCACTGTAAATGATGACCCGCAAATTGCTAGATGAAACAGCTAATATCAGAGGGCATAGGAAGTCCCTTGAGTGACTGGGGCAGAAAATCGAGGCATTCCCACTACTTCATAATATTCCTGAAAATGTGTACATGTTTCCAAAGACATCTAACTTATTTGTAAGTATCCCCTTCTTTATTCTGTTGAAGTCGAGGTGAGATAATACATATATTATAAATTACTTATCAGTGCCTAGCAAGTGCTCTAGTGACACTAGATATTATTTTCTCTATTTTAGTTTATTCCAATTATATTAATTGTGGTTCTAAGGCATTCAAGTCCCCACTTGTTAGTGACAATAATTTGCTTGTACAACATATGTATTTTAAAGAAAAGAAAAAATGATACTTAGTTATCTCATATTATATATGAGTTCATACATCTTATCAGTCAGATCCCACAGGAAACAAGCAAAGTGTCCCTCTGCAACTCATTAAAATATATTATATTAAAATATACTTTCTAAACAATTCTGCTAATGTGGGATAGTTTTTCCATTGCATCTTAGACTAAAAAATATTATCTAATATTCCTATGTGAATAAATGATTCTATTAGTAATTCATTTTCTACCAAATAATAATATCACTTAGAGAAGAGGTTATTCTCAGTATTTTCAAAATTCCCTATGTATTGGCTATCCAAATACAACTAGTGCTTTGTGTGAGTGTTTTTTTATTTTTAAAATCCTTATTTGCCTATTTAAAACTTGGAAGTTATGAAACTGGATGTCTGTATCTCATTGTATATAGCTCCAGGTAGAGCTGAAACAAGTTATGATAGTTACAGTTTTAAAAAAGTAATTTGTCTTGGAATTAATTTCATGGTTTCATTGATCTCTGTAATAAGAGTCTGAAATGAACATCTACTACCAAGAAAGTAAGAGAGACCCTTAAACTGTGAAAAAACAATACTAAAAAAAGTAACATGCTGCATATTTACCTGGGGGGAGACGCTGATTGCTTTCACTAAGCAAGAGCTCCTGGTAGCTCTCACCTAAGATACCACACGCACACTGCAATTAGCCTCAATGAGGCTTCACACAGTCCTGATTTTTTCTGGGTTAATTGCTGCCTAAAGGAGTTACCTAGTCTACATGCCCCTAAGCTTAGGAGTAAGTGTTTTTAGAAATAAATGTTTATGAAAGTGTAATTGTGACATAGAACCTTGGTAAGTTGTTAAATAATTGAATTAATGTCATTTTTAAAAAGATCTTAGAGAGTAGGTTTGTATCACATCCATAATGAATATTCTGGATTTAATGTGAGTTCATTCATAAATCTGGTAAGTGTGCCCAGTTCTTCAGAAATAGGACCCACCAGCAGGTGGCATTCTGAGGCAAAAATTCACTGAGTGCCACCAGACAGGGTCAATCATTACTGCCTTTTTCAAATCTACCCTGAATCTATTAAGCCTTTAAATTACAATTAATGGCAATAGCATCTTTGTTATGTCTACTCAATCATAAATAATTGAATTTAGAACTTTAAACTTAAAGGGGAGATTCTGTGATTTAGAGTTTCAGATCTCATATCAAAACTCTGCCTAGATTACACTTCTTTTATTAAGAGCATATTTATTATTTTGAAATGGATGTCTAAAGGACACATGTAATATAGCTCAGACCATATTTTCAATACGAAAAAAAGAAAAATGATGATCTCTTTCTTGCCACCTGTAGTTCTTTAATTGGTGGCTACTTATTAGAATATAGCTCTCTTCCTCTTCTCACCCCCACACTTATATTAAGATAAATACAACCATAAAAACACCAAATTAGAAAGCTCTCAGGAGACAACACAATAATCTCGTCTAAGAATATAACTATACTACAACACAAAAGGACTAGGCTATCTGGATGAGTTGTCTATTTCTAAATGGCTTTATAAACTTAGACATTCAATAAAAGAAAAAATTCCCCTACCAACTCAACAAATAGGACAGATCTCAGATCCAGACTTACATCTAAAAATTTAAGCAGCACACTAGAGGAAGAGGGCTAATAAATAAAAGTTCAGCTCCATATTTCAGTAAGAACACAATCTCTACTGGAAAAATCAATACGAAAGAATCATCATAGCTGCTTACATTGAGGGTAAAATACGCAGGCTTGTCCCTCCTCTAGATGACCGGGATCCGGTGCTGAATTGAGGGAATCTGGCTCCCCATGGGTGGTAGCCAAGGATGTGCCGCTCTCCGTGGTGCTGAAGTGTAGACCAGGGCAAGTGAGTGGAGTTGCAATGATGTGAAAGCGCGCTCCGCTGTTCTTTGTGCTGCAGTGGTGAGAACTCGCCTTCTGAGGCAGACCCGTGTTACCGTCCTTTCCCTAATCTGGGGGAAATTTCCCAGAGAACATGACGGAGAAGCATCTGTGTGTGAGAGTGGCATGCAGCGTGGTGATGGGTTGGTATAGTCCCCACCCTCTCTCCCAGACGTAGCTTTGAAAGGGAAGTAGCAACTCTGCCTTCCTACCACAGCCACTGAGGATTTCTACCTGCCCCCTCCTCTGTCCCAGAATAGCACATAACACACACACACACACACACACCCCTCAGTTATGTAATGCAGCGTGTTCTGGCTCCTGAGGCAGACTATTCATTGGTTTAAACAAAAGAAAAATGAGGAATGAGCTGGTTTCCTACCTGTTGTGTCTGTGTGTTTACAGAGGGAGGGAATTGAGAAGAAAGCTAAAACCAGAGGAGTGCAAAGAGTGACAGAAGTAGTTTCCTTTAATAAGCCACCCACTTTGTCTTCTGTGAGTGATGCATCTTCTAACCTTACCCTTTTGTTTCATGATCTCTTAGCATGGTCTAGGATCAGGAAGAGGTCAGTGGTATAGATTAACTCTGATGTTAGTGACAGGACTTTAAAAGGATTAGCTTTCATTGGTAACTTACCAGTTTTTGAAAGGAAATTACCAATGCAAAAATCTATTTTCCCAAAAATCACTATTCTTACCAGTTGGCATGTTACCAAATAGTCTGTGATTCTTAAACACTGAGGCATTTTGATGACATCACTGAAGAGAAAATTCCTTAATTGAAATATTGCCTGTTTGAGAAAAACCATGATTGCTTGTAGGATCTACCTGGTTTGCTGAATGATACATCAAAGTGCTTATTTTTTCAAACCAACTCATGGATTACCAACTGACACTCTGTAAATACTGCTGCTGTGTGCAAATGTAATACTTAGGATTAAAGAGTTGGCTTATAATGTATTTTGCACACTGCCATTCTAGTTTTATATGCAAATAAGACTGTACTGGTTTATTAATAAGCTGCTAGTATTTTCTCTGAAGACAACATGGTGTATGGGAAAAGACCCTGGGATTTTTGATTCACTTATTAACTATACGACCTTGGATGTAATACTTAACCTCATTGAATATCAGTATCCTCATGTGAAAATGGTAGGTAATAATAGGGTTAATAATGCCTTTTACCAATTGTTGTGATGATAATTAATTGAAATAACATATACAAAGAGCCCATAGGAATTGGCATTCAAGCTATGCATGGTAACTTCCAGTGTTCTTCCCCCTCTCCTTGCTCAAAGGAAGTTAAGGTGGTTCTGTAGTCAAAACTCCCTAAAAAGACTGAAAACAAATTAATTTTATTACTGAAAGTCTCCACACAAGCTTTTCAATATTAATGATTGTGCTTTGTTGGACAAAATAACCTTTCTGAAAAGAAATTTTTATAAAATTAAGACTTTTTACTTAAAAAAGTTTACAGTCTTGAAGGATAAGGAAATTTTTTATCCGAAACAAGTAGGTTTAACTCATTTGAATAGCATGTTAACAAATTAAGAGCTCTTTAGTATTACACTGAAGCTTAGAACAAAAGGTAATATGCAAAGCCAACAAAAATGTCTTACACAACCGCAAAGATAGAAGCTTAGCTCTGACAACTGACAATATCCTTTTGATTGGGGTCTTCATCATCATGATTAGTGAAGCAGGATAGAATAAGATACTCTTAATTATACAATACTTTTTAATTATACAATACTTTTTAAAGAATACTGGATTGTGTTGATATGATGGATACGAGGTCTTATTATATTCTGTTTTTAATAAATAGCCAAGAGCATATTTTCATGAAATTCTGACATGAACTATGTTCTCGTTTTCACTCATAATAAGATAATTAAAAAATCAAACCACATTTTAAAAATGTGCCAATGACGATACAATATTTAACATGCTCTCTCATATATATAAAATATATGTATTATATATAATCTATTAATATAATTATGCTAGGTAGACAGCTAGGGACCTCCAGCTCCTCCTGGGGACAAGGCGGGCAACTGCCACACCTGGGGAAGGAGAGAACATCCCAGTCAGAACTTAGCGTGCCAGCTGCACGGGCCAAGCAGCATAGGCACAATAGAGTCTAGAAAGTGACCTAGAACAACTGGCTTTCAGAGAGGCTCATGGGAGATCCACGTGCGTAGTAAGACTCAGGTCATACAATTCCCAACTGTCCGATCAAAGTGATTCCATGGTGACATCTGAGCCACAGGGAGGGTCCAATCCAGACACTATAAAACAAGACCCAGACCATAACCGAGGCCTTTTTGTCATGACAAGAGATCCATTTATCATCTGTGGCGAACATATCTTGCTCTCACTCTATAAAACTATATCTTGCTCTTGGCTCTATAATTCTATCTTTCTCTCTGCAGTAAACCTCATTTTCATGCTTACTTTGGTTTTGGTGTGTCTGGTCATTCTTCGACCAAGAGTGCACCAAGAATTGACATTTCAGACTGAGATCCAACAATTATATATTTTTATATATTAATGTAATTATATTAATATAGAATATAATAAATTCTATGTAATGTAATTATATACATATGTGTGTGTGTGTGTGTGTGTGTGTGTGTGTGTGTGTATATGAGAGAGAGAGTTGGAGGGGAAATGAGCTAATTATTTTATGGATATATTAGTTAATTGAAGACAGGTCAGAATCAGGCCAGACAACTCTTCAAAAGTGATGGGATAAGATGACATTTTATGAAGGAACTGATGCTCAGTTATTAGACTGCTTTATTACTTCTAGAAGATACTATACAGACATTTGGTTCAATGAGGGCAAATACCTATAATCTGAAAGATGTTACATCCATATCAGATTATCATTTCAATATGTAAATATGAAGTAATTAGGACTTCACTATCAACAGTGAAAATTCAGAACATGCTCAGCTTTTAGACTAGAAAATGTCTATGGGTCTTATGTAAGGACTTGACCTTTGCTTTTCGCAGTCTCAGTCGGACCTAGGCTTACAGTAGAGGTTAGTGGTGAAGAGTATGCATGGTTTCTAGTCAAACTTCTTGTGTTTTAACTCCAAGTCTTCCATTCCCCAAGGGTCTCCCTCAGCTTTATCTCCTGTAAAATGAAAGTAACAATAGGTCCTTACCTGGAGAGTTATAGTGAGGATGAAATGAGACAACCCACACACACAGCTTGGAGCAGTGCCTGGCACACAGTCAGAGCTCAGCATATGCCAGCTTTTGCTATTGCCCAACTGCTCACTCTGTGACTGAACAGTGAACATATTATTGATCTGTGGTTCTCAGACTTTGTGTACTCCATCGTCACCTAACCAGCATGTTAAAAATATAAAGATACAAATTCCTGGTGATCTCTCCCCAGAAAAGTTTGCATTTTTCCCTAAGAACCTCAGAGGATTCTGATGCAGGTATTTCATAAATCAGACTTTGAGGAAGCACTCCTCTTGTCTATCGAATGACTAAGTTGTTTTAGAAACTGCAGCATGAGTATAAAGGTCTATTTCAAATGAATGAATCCTTTGGGATACTGTCTCTTTTATCCTCTCTCAAAATGTTCCTTGGTAGTCTATGCAACTTTGTGTGGTTACTAGACATATTTGGCTCTTTCTCCTTGATAGAAATGTATTGAGCAGACTTCTTAGACTTTAGACTTAAGAAATTGATGCCGATCAATTAATGTGAATCAGTTCCCATAGAAAAAAGAATTCTGGTTGAAATGGCTGGCAGCCACTATGTTGAGCCCATCTTCAAAAAAGAGGCGATCTCTCTCATCTTGATTGATGGCAACATCACTGCAAAGCTTCCCCAGAGTGAGCACAAGATCTTGCAAAATTGCTGTGCTCTAGACTGTTCTCAGGTGATAAAAAAATTGTGCCTTTATTCATGAACAGGTCGGGAGTGACTGGAAATAGCTATGTGTCTCAAAGTGATGATAGGAATGATGCTAATTTAATTCTATTCATATTTATGTGTTTTTTGGAAAATTATTGATCTTCCAGTTTGGGCTATAACTTTGTGGATTTCAATGGTTGTGCTTTTAGAGGATTTATTTAAGCTATAATTGGCTTGTAACCATTAAAGATTTCTTTAAAAAGCAAACAAAAACTAATATTAATACAAAATATTTATTTATTGTTGTGGTTTAATGTCCTCTCCAAAACTCATGCTGAAATTTAATTGCCATTGTGATGGTATTAGGAGGTGAGACCTTTAAGAATGATTAGGTTATGAAGGTGTAGCCCCCATAGATGGATTAATGTTATTATGGTGGGAGTGGGTTAGTTATTATGGGGGTTCAGTCCCCCTTTTCTCTCTCCGTCTCACTGCTTGCTTGCCCTTTTGCCTTTCATTAAGGGATGACCCCTGCCATGAGACACCTCGCACCATCTTAAGACACAGCAAGAAAGCCTTAACCAGATGTGGCCCCTTGATCTTGGACTTTCCAGCCTTCAGAACTGTGAGCCAAATAGATCTCTTTTCTTTGTAAATTACCCAGTCCATGATATTCTGTCATAGTAGCAGAAAACAGACTAAGACATTTATGTTCTGCCTTGAAAAAGATTCAAGATGGAGTAATTGGCGTGGATATCCCCCCTCAGTAAAGGATTGTGCTGGAATAGTAGTGAGCTGATAGCTCCAGCTGTCACATCTTTCAGGGTCTGCTTCAGCAACAAAGAACCACCTTACCTGAGGCCACCCTGTTTCTGGGCAGACTATACCTTGTGACTGAGCAAGGTGGGAGAATACAGGCCATTTCAGGGACACTCTTATGAGCAATACTCATTCCAGGGCTTGCTGCTCTATTGGCCAAATTATCATAGTTTGATTTATTTCTCTGCCCAATCCTGCTTCCTCCCTCTTCCTTTCATAAATGTGAATCCCTAATATTTTTTACCTTAAACTGCATATCAGTATCTACTTCTGGAGAATCTAACCTGCATTAATGGGTACCAGGAATGGATTGAGGAGGTGGGTGATAAGACGGGGTTTTGGAGCTGGATTACCATCATGTAGCTGGCATTGAAAACCCCATAACTGGGCATAGATGGGGCACAGATGGTCCACAGGATAAGATGATGGTCCAGTTGTTACACTTCCATCTGAGATGAATTGGGAAGTTGTACTGGTGGAAGAGAATGCATTGGTAAGTGTGAGATATTATGCATTTGAAACCTACAGGAGAAATCATAATAAAAAGTACAATGATATTGGATGACTATTGTTAAATGCCACTGATACCCAACAGAAAGAGAAGTAGCTGAGGGTGCATAATAGGTAATTAAACTTTAGTAGTAAAAGCTGGAGGACCTCTTGGATGCATACAAAGAAGCTCTTACCAATTCTAGTGGGAGAGTAGAGAAAGTCAAGGTCTAAGCCTGAGAATTCATATTCAGTGTGACTGAATTTCACAGATGACTAAATGTCCAACCAAGGTAGGTCTGTCATGCCAGGTTAACACCTTATTTGGAAAAATCCAGAACTCTGATGAAATGAGAGTGTCCGCATGGATGTCTGGGAAGATTTTATCTCCCATATACAGTTGGCCCTCAGTATATGTGGGCAGTTGGTTCCAGGCATACCCAAATCTGCACATGCTCAATCCCCACAGTTAGCTTTGTGGAACTCATATAAAGGAAAAGACACTCCTTCATATATGTAGGCTTTGTATTCTTCAAATACTGTATTTTTGATCTGTGTTTGGTTGAAAAAAAAATCCATGTATAAGTGGATCTGTGCAATTCAAACCCATGTTGTTCCAGGGTCAACTGTACAGGGTCAGTATACACGGGGGATTGGTTCCAGGACCCCTGAGTATACCAAAATCTGCGCATACTCAAGTCCTGGAGTTGGCCCTGCAGAGTCTGTATATAGGAAAAGTCATCTCTCAGTGTACTCGGGTTTTGCATCCTGTGCATACTGTATTTTTGATCCTCGTTTATTTGGAAAAAATCTGCATATAACTGGACTTGTGCAGTTCAAACCCATGTTGTTCAAGGGTCAGTTGTACCTCTGAACTCTCTGGGCCTGAAGACATGGCTCACCTATCACCTGGCACTGGAAGACATTATGTAGGCCTCACCCCCATGAGTAACGTGTGCCTGCTCAGGACCCCCACCACCTACCTTCCCTCCTTCCCACAAGGCCTATAACTAAAGTTAAGTTGTATACAGGGTCTGAGTTGACGTTAATATCCAGTGTCCATAGTCCTACAATACAGCAGAGGATGTTCTGAGCTTGATTGTGGCAAGAAA
This sequence comes from Indri indri, assembly GCA_004363605.1. Taxonomy (NCBI): domain Eukaryota; kingdom Metazoa; phylum Chordata; class Mammalia; order Primates; family Indriidae; genus Indri; species Indri indri. The sequence goes on along the minus strand of RJWJ010007705.1, from coordinate 28,513 downwards.
GAGACAGTTCTCTAAAGGAGCTATAGAACCAGCCAACATGTACTGGAGAGAGCTGGAGGAGTATGTGCGGAACTGGATTCTGAGGAGGCTTGATCAAGGCAGGCTGAAATAAAAACTGGGTAGTGAAGAGTTTATTGATTTGGTAACATTCTCTTGAATTACAGGATTTAGCATCCTGGCAAGGATCCCAGGGGGTGGTGTAAACTCACTACCGGGATAGTCCCTGGAAACATGAAAAAAGCAATGATTCACATTACACAAAGTTGGAATGACAGAACTTGTATGGCAAAAGATGAAGGAAGGGAATAAAAAATTTATAGATGTGGGGACGCTACAATCAATATACCTTGTTTGGTTAATAGGCTTGTGAAGTGATTGTGTTCATGGGACCCAGAGAACACATCTTTTACCAAAGACATGAGAAAGACACTGGGGGCCAGGCACGGTGGCTCACGCCTGTAATCCTAGCACTCTGGGAGGCCGAGGCAGGTGGATTGTCCTGAGCTCAGGAGTTCGAGACCAGCCTGAGCAAGAGCGAGACCCCGTCTCTACCAAAAATAGAAAGAAATTAATTGGACAGCTAAAAATACATATAGAAAAAATTAGCTGGGCATGGTGGCACATGCCTTTAGTCCCAGCTACTCGGGAGGCTGAGACAGTAGGATTGCTCGAGCCCAGGAGTTTGAGGTTGCTGTGAGCTAGGCTGACGTCACGGCACTCGCCCCAGGCAAGAGAGTGAGACTTTGTCTCAAAAAAAAAAAAAAAAAAAAAAGAAAGACACTGGGTAGAGGGGTACCAGAATTACTTAAACTTTCAGTGATGGTTCTTCTCTGTGGGTCAGGACTGACAGTGGGATAGTCTGTTACCAAACTTGGTTCACTGATAGCAATGGGCATGACAGAACTCTGACACAATGGAAGCCAGGTGGAGGTACTTGAACAACCTAAACCAGACTGTTACAGTTATTGTGGTGACCAGCAAGATTGTAGGGGCAGTCAAGAGAGTATAACCCACAGAGTTAAGGAAAGGGTTAATAGAACATAGCGTCCTTAGGGACAAAATAGATAGGTAGCTGACTGGAATACCGTTCAATTTGTGCCCATAGAAAAACCAAGAAATGAGACTCATAGGCTGAGGATGGTTATTCCAATAAAAGGACGTGATTCCAGACTCTAAATGCATATTACTAAATGAAAAAGCCAATCTGAAAAAGGCCAAATACTGTGTGATTCTAACTATATGACATTCTGGGAAAGGCAAAACTATGAAGACAGTAAAAAGGTCAGTGGTTGCCAGGAGTTGGGGGAAGGGAGAGATTAATAGGCACAACATAGAGAATTTTTAGGGCAGTGAAATTATTCTGTATAATACTATAATTAATAGTGGGCACATAGCAAAACCTATAGATTGTACAACATCCTAGTGTAAGCGCTAATGTAAACTGTGGACTTTGGGTGATGATGACGTGTGAATGTAGATTCACTGATTGTAACAAACATGCCACTCTGGTGTGTAATGTTGATAATGGGGAGACTGCGCACGTAGGGGGTAGGAGGTATGTGGAAACTCTCTACACTTTCCATTCAATTTTGCTGTGAACCCAAAATTTCTCTAAAAATATAGTCTATTAAAAAAAAAAACTTCATTATCCCTTGCCGAGTTTCTGAATCTGATCTGGTTTTCAGATCCGGAACTGAATGAAGAGGTGGGTTAATTCTCAAGAGAAAGAACCGTAAGTTCTTACATGGTAATGATTCCCTTAGTCATTTCCCAAAGGGTCCTATGGCCTTTGAGTAATTGCGTACTGAGAAAGAGAGAAAGGGGATGTCCAGGCATTTAGGGGATCTGTTGGACTGAGCATGTGAGTTAACGTTAATATTCAGAGACCCAAAGCCTTATCATGGCCCTCTTGATAGATGGTGGCATATGGTGACCAGGTAATAAAGGGAGTTTTGGCAAAGGTTGAGATTATAGGAGGTCCACTGGGCCCATGAACCCTCCTGATGGTCATTTTTCTGGTCCCAGAATGTTAAGTGAGCTTGGAATATTGGCAACTGCTGCAACCTCCACATGAGTCCTAGTCATGTAGGGAAGAATTATCACAGCAGGGAAAATCAAGTGGAATGCTCTAAAACCACCTTCACATCTCCAGCCAAGATAGCAAAGTAATAATAGTATGTTATCCCAGAGAAGTAAAGTAGTAGAGACTAATGGCACTTTTAAGGATTTAAAGGATACAGAGGTGGCAGTCCCCAAGGTACCTCCATTTAATTGGTCAGTCTGGCACTGCAGAAGCCAAAGGCCTTAGGATGATAACTGTAGACTACTGCATGTTCAAGAAAATAGTAGCTCTGATCACAGCCATGTACTATATGTGGTATCTTTGGATAAATTAATAGGCCTTAGATATGTTGTCATTGTTCTGGAAAATATATTTTCTATCCCAATGGTGAAAGAGAATCAGATATCATTCACACTCACGTGGAATGGACACAATATATTTTTGGTTTTGCTCAAGGGCTTATGTTAATTGTCCTGCCTTCTGTCATAATAGTGTACAAAGAGATCTGGACTGCCTGAGCATACTGCAGAACGTTACACTGATTTATTACATTGATGATATTGTGTTGATTGGGCCAGATGAGCAAGAGGTGGTCAGCATGCTGGAGGTCTTACTAAGACAGATGCACTCCAGAGGGTAGGGGATAAAACCTTCCAAGGGAGATTTATGGGTTTGCCACATATAAAATTTATAGGAGTCTGGGAATCAGGAGCATGCTAATACATCGTCTTCAGAGTAAAAGACAAATTATTGTGTCTTGTAATTTCCCACCCAAAGAAAGAAGCACAATGACTGAAGGGCTTCTTTGGGTTCTGTAGATTATAAATTCTATACCTAGGGTTATTCCGTTCCAGCCTATATTCCAGGGATCATGAAGTGTTGCCAGTTTTAAGTGGAACCCAGAGCAGGAAAAGACTCTCCAGGAGGACCAGGTGGTGGTACAATCAGACCTGCTGCTTGGGCTGTATAATCTGACAGACCAAATAATATTGGAGGTTATCAGTGGTTGGCAAAGATGTCATATATAGTTTGGGTCAAGTGCCCATGAAAAAATGACAGTGTGGGTCTTTGGGGTTCTGGAGCATGGCCATGTCATTTGCAGTGGAGAATTATACACCTTCTGAATGAGAAACTAAGTGATCATATGTCTATAACTGTCCATTATCAGCTGGGTCCTGTCAGATTCACCAGCTTATAAGGTTGTATGGGCCCAGGAACAATTCATTGTAAAGTGGAAGTGGTATATCTAGGACTGAGCCGTTGGAGGACTAGAGAGCTGAAGCAAGCTGCTTAAGCATGAGTAGGTGGCTCCAGTACCCATGGCATGAATCACTATTTGCTTCTCCCTTAGCTCATACCTATGGTTCTGTGGAGAATTTAAAATGCCAAGTAAAGGAAGAGGAAAAATCCTGAGTTTGGTGTACAGATAGGTTGGCTTAGCATTTGGGTATAAGTCAAAAAATGATGGCAGCTGCATTACAATCTCATTCAAAGATGGCCTTGAAAGACAAGGGAAATTCTCCCAATGCACAGAGGTGGACCTGGTTATCTCCCTTGCATAGAAAAGAACTAACCTGAAGTTAAACATATACAAACTCATGGATAGTGATGAATGACCTGGCCAGCTGGTCAGGGGCCTGGAAACAGAAAGAATGGAACATTGGTGACAAGAAAGTGTGGTAGAAACATGTGAATAGACATACGGCAATGGATATGAAGATCCATGTGAAGATCTTTGTATCACATGTCAACACCTACCAGATAGCACATACCATGGAAGTATATGAAACAACCAAGTAGACAAAGTGACCTATTCAGCTGACATCAGCCATCCTGTCATCAGCCACCCCAGTGCTGGCAAAATGGATACATAAAGGAAGGCAGCAATGATGAAGGATTGGCATGACCCAACAACCTGGATTCCCACTTACCAAGACTTATCTAGCTACGGTAATGCTGAATATTTAATATGCCAGCAGCAGAGACCAATGCTAATATGACACCATTACCCAAGAAGACCAACCAGCCTCTAGGTGGCAGGTTTATTACATTGGGCTCATTTCATCCTATTATAGAAGGGTTAGTGGTTTATTCTCATATGTCTCCCAGGAATGAACATGCATTCTGAGTATGAGTTTGCCTTTCTTGCCCACATGATCTCAGCCAGCACTATTCAGAGTGTTTGATTCACTGGCATGGGGTACTGCATAACACTGCGACAGACCAAGGAACCCACTTTATAGCAAAGGAAGTTTGTGGCTAGGCCTATAACCACGGAATTTATGGGTCATAACACACACTGCTCCATTCAGAAACTGGTAGCCTGATAGAGCATTGCAGGCTCAGAGGCAATACTCTACCCAGATGGGCTACCATGGTCTAGAATGCAGTATATTTATTGAATGAATGAACTTTACATGGTGCTGCATCCCCAGTAGGAAGAATACACGGACATAGGAATTAAGGAGGGGAAACAGTAGCAGCCCAACCTACCATCACTCTCAATGACACACTGAGGGTATTGTGTTTCCTTTCCCCATAACTTTGGGTTCTGCTGGGTTAGAGGTCCTGGTCTCCAAAGGAGCTACACTTTCTCAAGGGGATACAGCAAAAGTCCCATTGAGTTATAAGCTTCAGTTGTCATTTGGACACTTTGACCTCCTTTGGCCAAAGGCAAGAAGAGGAGTCACCATCTTGGCAGTAATTGACTCTGACCGTTAAGAGGAGGTAATGCTGCTATTGCATAGGAGAGGTGGGGGGAATATGTGTGGAAACTCAACTGATCCACTTGGGCCTGTCTTAGTATTCCCTTTTCCAATTGTGTCTACAAATCAATTGGTACAGTGACTCTAGCCAAAGAGCATGGTGACCAGTGACACGGGTCCTTAAGGCTGAAGGTCTGAGTCACACTAACAAGTAAGCAGACAGGCCAGCAGAAGTGGTGGTTGGGGATTAATGGAATCTAAAACACCTAGTGAAGAAAGGAGATAATGAGCATCAGGTGAGACCCTGAGGCACACTTGAGCTTTAGGCCCTGCAGTTTATCCCACTAATGACTCTCTGCTAAGTCTCCCTTTGGGAAGAGACACACACCAGACATCTGGGGGAGCTGGTTGTCCATTCCATATGGAGATGTGGATCTAAGCAGAAGAGGAGGTGGACTGTGGTAGACTCAGAGATATGCCACCGAGCTCCCCACTCAAGGAAGGACTTGCTGCCCAGGGAAGGTAATACCAGCAGAATAGTTTCCATGTTTCTTCTCGTTCAGAGTCAGCCTCAGCTCTAGAGACTTACCTTGCCTGAGGTCACATTCTGCTGGGGCAGCCTGTGTCTGGTGACTGAAGGGTGTGTATGCCGGGCATTTTGGCCTGATGGGACGCTCTTATGGGCAATAGTTACTTCAGAGCACCCTGCCTGCTGTGTCGGCAAAGGCTAGATCAGGCCCGCATTCTCCCTCTGCCCAATCCCACTTCCTCCCTCCTCTCTTCACCAGTGTCGATTACAAATAAACATCTTGTACTCCAAAGTCCATCTCTGCATCTGTTTCCAGATTCCTCAACCTGCAACAGATGGCTTACAGGGATATATAAAATACAAAACAAATTAAAAATAGGTAAAAAAGAATAGGGAAATAATAAGGATAGGGACATAAAACTGCTTGCTTTAAGCCAACATACATATATCTCCCTGAGTCCTATCCGCTGGCTATAGACAAGCTCCATGTTTTCTAGAAGCCACAGTAATATAAAACGAGCCAAGTGACCAGTGGAAACCATATGACCAGATGAAGGATAACAATTCCTTATCCCAAGAGCAGAAAAAAAAAATTCTGAGAAAGGACACTGTGTAATGAAACGAACAACCTTAACAATTAAAATTGTGCTGCGTGGTTTACTAGATGGCTCATTGCCATTGCCATTTGTCACATTTATTTCAAATGGAGTTATAATCAATCACATTATCCTAAGCACGTTTATTGTTTGTCACTCACACTCCTTAGGCTCTGGATCAGTGGGTATGTATTAGTCATTGGAACCAGTTATCCAAGGGTGTTTGGTTAAGATGGTTTCATAGGAGATGGTGTGTGCAGAACAATGACTAATGGTGTCCCACATACTATTTTTATTTATTTCATCCTCCTGTGCACAAGGATGCTTTTGCTTGTGCTGATTTATTTCCCCTTTTAACTCACCTTTCCTAAAATGGTGATGCTATTCAGTACAGAAGAGGATATGGACAAGTAGAAGAAGGGAGGAAAGAAGAGAAGAGGAAGAAATAAATGGAACACTGAAGGGCCCAGAGAATCCTCCAACTGGAGAATTCTTTCTTGAATAACTGAATTATGAATTAGTAAGATATTTGATTTGCTAAGTGATTGAATAGATACGTTACTGGTTTCCTTATAAGAAAGTGATCTTACTGGACTAATTCTGGGAATAAATCATTCCTTTAAAAAATCAAATTATTTCTTTATATATATATATATATATATATATATCTCAACTAAAAAATCTTCAAAACTGGGATTATTTTTGGATTTTAATAGATTAGGATGTATAGATAATTAGTGTAATGGGTTTCTCGTGGTATAAAATAGAATGATTGATTTCTTAGAATTCTTATTTCTAAGAATATTACATTAAAATACAGCACTTAGAGAAATTATGAGGGTAAAAGAGAAACTTTTGTGTCCTCTGAGTATCTAAACTGCTGCATTCATTGCATATGGCTCATTATTTTTGTTTCTTTTTATTCAATTTTATTTAATTATTTTTAAAGAAAATTTAATTCTTTTTATTCAGTTGTTTTTAGTTTGATCTCAGTCTCAGTCTTTTGGATGCTCTAGTTTCTGCAGGACTAATTCCATTTTTTCAGTCTTCCTAGTTCCATCCCTACATTCTTGATTTCCTCAATTCTTCTTCATGCAAAACACACACATAACAAGAATCTTGCTGATTCAGATCATTTCTAGGAGAGATGGTTTGAACTAATAAGAAGACCATATTACAATCTATCTTTAAGCCAATTGATACCTTTTTAATTTACTTATAGAAATCTGGCTGCTAGAGTGTTAATAAGTTGTTTGATGTATCTTCTGGGAATTTGTTTTAATGAAAGGATAAAGAACTCTTTTCATATTTTTTTGTTCAGTGCTGTTCTGGTCCTTTGCCCTCAGAGAAATTCCGTCTTCCATCTCCCATCTCCACTCTATTTTTTTTTTTTTTTTGCAAGGGGGCTAAACTCTGTAGGATGCGTATCTCAGGCTCCCCTGTCAGTTGGCTTCCATCTCGGATTTGCCAGTGGGAATCCTTGGTGGGAGATTGGTGGACGGAAGGAAAGGAGGCATTTCTACACCTCTCTCTATAGGCAGCAACTGCAGTTCCTCTATGGCTTCAGATTTCATTGGATAGACTACCATGATTTTAGCATTTTCTTGGTTGCCCTAAACCTAGGACTACAGGAATATTTTTTTCTCCCTTTGATACTTTAGCCAATAGGTAAAGGTAGTTTCCTGTTGTTGCCAATCTTTGAGCTATCCCACTGCTCCCTGTTTGGTTTCTCAGTTCATTTGTCACTCATGCAACTAATCCAATGCCTCAAATTCCCTCTGTCTTGGAAAGTATGGATTTTTAAAAATAAATAATGTTGGGAAAACTGGATATTGGGAAAAAAATAGTTCATATCTCATACCAATCACTGGAATAAATTCCAAATGGATCAGAGATCTAAATGTAAAAAATAACCCATATAAATATTAGAGGAAAACATGGGTGATTTTTCTCTTGACCTGGGCATGGAGAAGCCTTCTAATTATAACCCAAAATCTGGAAATAGGAAAAGATTGATAATATCAATTACATAAAAATAATGAAAAATATTTTTATATGGCAAACACCACATGCAAAATCAAAAGACCAATGACAAATCAGGAGACTTCAAACATGGTAAAGAATTAATTTTTGCAACATAAAAAGTATTCTTAAAAATCAAGAGAAAATTGCAAAGTATGTTATAAAATAGACAAAAAAGCCAAACAGTTCACAAAAAAGATATAAAAATTGCCCTTAAATACAAGAACAAGTATTCAACTTTGATCATAATAAAATACAAATGAGAACATTATGGGGAGACCATTTCTCACTTACCAAATTGGCAAAAAGTTCAAAATCTAGATAACACACTTGCCAAGGCTGTGGAAATACATATACTTTCTTACATTTCTGGTGAGAATGCAAACAGATACAATCCCTCTGGAGGGCATTTGACATCTGATGAAACTAGATATGCATTTACTTTTTAACTCAGAAAGTCCATTCTAGAAATTTTCCCTGAAGACATACCTCCACAAATATGAAACAGTATATATGCAAGGTTATTTATTAAGGAATAATTTATAATAACAAAACATTGCAGCCAATCTAAATGATCACTCAAAGGAAAATGGTTGAATTAAATATGGTATTCCATGCAATGGTGTGCAATGTGGCTAAAGAAGAAGAATAAGGAAGCTGTCTATGAATTCAGGATATTTCGTTTAATGAAATTTCATTAAACAATATATCCTGTCTTAATGCAGTACATATAATAGGCTACCTATCATACAAGAAAGAAGGGGAAATTGCTTATTCTTACAAAGTGAAACAGGAAATATAAACCAGAAATTATTTGCTTACAGGATGTGTAAGGATGGCATGGAGGGTAGAGGGATATATGAGAGATTTCTCTTGGTACACCATTTTTATATAGCTTTAATTTTGAGCCATGTAAATATTTCAGATATTTAAAAGTATAATAAAAAGATTAAAAGGCAGACAGTAAGCTTGAATATAAACAAAAAAATAATCCAACCGCATATCAAATTGATAATAATTACACAAAGAAAAGAATTAAGTAACTTTTGAGCACAGGGCTTTGACTATATACTCTAAATAGAATATATCATAAAGTCAAAAAGAACTGCAAAGAAATGTCAACATTTACTTAGCAGATTTGTTCCTTGTAGTGGTATTGGTAGTATACTTCTAAAATTATTTGATGTGTTTAATAGGATAAAACAAATGTGTAACTGTATCAATGTTTTTGGGAAGCATAGTTTTTACTTTCATAGGTGAGGACAAACTACATAGATACCAGAGGTATCAGGATGAGATCGTCATACATAGATAGATGGGTAGATAAATAACAAAGACACACATGCATACTTCCTAGCTCAGTTGCTGAAGCAATGCCAATTCAGTAACAATGAGCATAGTGGTATCTAGATCTGGATTTCTAAATACCAATCACCACTAAAGCGCTCCTTAGAGAAATGGCTATTTCTAGACCCAGAGCAAGGAATTTATAAGGTAAGCCTGAAAAACCTCTTGTCAAAAAGCAAGTAAGTGCACAAAGATGAATGGGTTCATTAAAAAGAAAAATACAAAAGCTGTCTTGGGACAAGTTACACATCAAAAAAAAATTATGATAATTGATTATAACACATTGAGTAAAAACTCAATTCATGATTTACAGTGGTGAAATGAAGGAGAAGGGAAGCTCTCTTTATAAAAGAATGCTAGCTAATAAATGTGGATGTAGTCATATAATTAGAAAACCAGCATTTTTCAACCCCAGTGGAATAATTGATTCAAAGAAGGATGCTCAGTGCCTGCTGAATCCACTGGGTGAAGGATTGTTGGGAAACAGCATATTTATGTGATCTCAGAGTATCACCCCAGAGATTAGTTGGGGTAAAAGGAAAAATGTACTTTTACAATGGAAGGATGTGATGGCCCACACTTTAATCAAGTAATCAAGCCTGGCGTTTCTAAGATTAGGTAATATAATACCATAAGAAATATAAAACGTCATCTAGATAGTATATTTGCTAAAAACACTTAATCTGAATTTTGGGTCTGTTTTGGTAAATTGTGGTTTTTGAGGAATTTGTTCATTTCATTTGAACACCCTCACACTAAAGCTCTGACTCAGGCAGGGAAAAAGCAATATATGTAACCTAAACATTTGTACCCCCGTAATATGCTGAAATAAAAAAATATATATAAATATAAGTATGTCAGATAATATTATTAAATCTCTAGATGTGATAATGCATTTAAGTTATGTAAGAGAATGTCCTTCCTCTTTGGAGATGGATGCTGAAGTATTTAGGGGTGATGTGTTTAGGCATGAGGTCTACAAGTTATTTTCAAGTGGGAAGGAGGCAGAGTGTAAACAATTGGTGAATCTAGATAAAGGGAGTGCGATTATTTGTTGTACTATTCTTTAACTTATCCTTAGGTTTAAAATATTTCAAAATAAGTCAGGAGGAAAAAACTCCCTTTGCGTAAATAATTAGGATTATTTCTTTATTCCTAGTTAGACCCTACTCATGTAAGAGTCAGGCACATATATTGAATTCTCAACACAACCAGCAATCTTATTACCATCCCTATTCTGCCATGGCATAGAGAAAAATAAGGTTAAATGATGTTCCCAATGTCATGTGAATAGTAAGAGGAGGATTCTGGGCTCAGATTTGGGTCTGGTTAACTCCCAAGCCTATTCTCTAAACCTCAATGCCATCTTTCTCTCAGTGTGACCTCCTAAGTGCTTGAATTTCTCATTTTCTGGTTGATGAAGATATCTTCCTTTGAATAATAAACATTTTTTCCATAGGTGGGGCAAAGTTAAACTTCTGCCCATTTCATATTGGGCTTTTGACTTTCAAAGCAAATATTGCACTTGACAAAGGTAAACAGGTAAGGGAGACAGTATGCAAGGCTATTGTAATAGGGGAGAGGGTCAGAATCCAATCTGAGCTCCACTCCACTGAAAGAAAGGGCCAGAAAGTTTTTAATAGCTGGGATGGGGTGGGGGAATTATAAGCCAATTGTGTTTGCCAACTGGCCTCACCCAATGGAAAAGTAAACTTTCTGTATTTTCATGACAGGAAGTAGTTTTATAACTTGGGGCAACATGCCCATGGAATTTAGGCTCCTGTCTTCCCACAGAAATTGGGACATAGCGGTACTATCTCCCTTGCAACAGATGCGTCTTGACTTACAGTGGGGTATATCCCAATAAGCCCACTGTAAGTTGAAAATAGCATGTCAAAAATGCATTTAATACACCTAACCTGCTAAACGTTGTAGCTTAACTTAGCACACTTTAAATGTGCTCAGAACACTTACATTAGCTTACAGTTGGGCAAAATCATCTAACACAAAGCCTATTTTATAATAATGTATCGAATATCTCATGTAATTTATTACATACTGTACTGAAGGTGAGAAACAGAATGGTTATATGAGTACTTGAAGTACAATTTCTACTAAATGCATATCACTTTCCCACCATGGTTAAAGTTGGAAAATCATAAGTCAAACCACGGTAAGTAGGGGAGTATTTACATTTCAAAGAGATGGCTCCCAGGTCCTTAAGAAAGGCATTCTAGAGTTGTAAAACTGGTAAGAGGCTTTTAAAAAGATTTACATCTCAAAGGAGTAGAGAAAGGATTTACAATTATCAGTTTTCTAAAGTAAATGCTCTAAAAAAGGGAAGATGGGGGAATAGAACGGGGAAGGCTGTCTAAGGTTTAGTCGAGCCGGCCCTCTTGGTCATGACAATGCAGATTGACAGGTTTGAGTGAGTGATGTGAGGCTTGTGTCTGGCCCTCACTGAAATTCCTGACTTGCCCTGGATCTGCTCCCGACTCTAGACAAACCTTTCTTTACTTTCGAGGATGCCTGTGCACTTTCCTTCTGCTCACACGCCTTTTCTTCTTCCCTCCTTCGTTCTGATGAACATTCCCTTTTTCAAACCACTGGTCCTACTCTCTCAGTTTCTTCCTGGACTTTTTATTGTCTTCTCTTCCCCATTCCTTGCTTATTTGTTGGGGTAGAACATCTCTTGATTCCCTTCCAGATCTAATTCCCTGAGGGTCTCTGACTCACTGGTGTCTACCCAGGAAGAGGGAGGGCTATAGCAATGCAAGGAAGGAGAGTCTGGCTTTTCTCAGATTTTCATAAAAGGTGATAATGGAGAAGATTTCTGCAACCAGTGACACAGCACCACTTAGGTTTTGTGATCAAAATAATGATCACACCTCTTTTTAAATTAATTATTAATGATTTTTATTTATTTATCATTTTGTCACTAACAGTAGAGTGAATTGGTGAGAGGCAGGATTTATTGAATCAGAGAGACCTGGGTCTCAGATTTGAAACTTACTGTGTGGCTTTAAGCAAGCCAATTAACTTCCGTAAGCTTCAATGCATTTGCTTGTAAAATAGGAGTCATAATCATAGTTCTAACCTTGTGAGTTACTAGAATAGTGGATGTAAAGCAGTGAAAAAAGCGTCAGATTTCATAACTGGTCACTATTTCTTTGAAAAAACCCAAGTCTCTGCCTGTATGATTTCAATAGCTGCTTTAAGCAGATTTAAGGTGACATTTTCTTAGGCAGAATATCTGGTCACTTCTTTCTTGTTCTAGATTTACTCTCAAGAATAGGTACGATAGCTTTGTATCGTATCACCTTAGCTAAAATGACGTTCTCAGAATTCCTTTCCCTGCAGAATTCTAAGCTGGGCCACGCTAAAGGCGTTTTGCAGATGTGCAGATGGCAGTGAAACAGCAGCCATATTCTTGATGTCCAGAAGGTCCAGGCACGAGGTGCTGCTGCAACCTGAGGCATGTTGTCCCAGGTTGTAGCTGATCTGCCAGCTCACCCGCAGCTCCTCTGCATTTCTGCCTGCAGCTTCTTTGACTCTTGGACCAGATGTGTGCTTTAGCCCAGTGTGAAGGGCATCGGCCTCCCCTGCAGGATACCTCCATGGAAGTAGGAGGCATGGAGACAGTGGGTACTAGTCCTTTCTAGCTCATCCTCACAGGTTCCTGCTTTTCTTTGCTTCCCCTATTCATATCCATCTTCTCTTCCTGATGGCCTTGTCTGTGAACTTCAGGCTCCTGCACCAGAAGCAGGTGGAATAGCTTCACATAGACTGACCAGCTCCACCAATTGTCTAAGTCAAATCTCTATAATGCATCTCTTAACACGTCTAATCTGCGTTAGTGGTTTTGCTTCTCTGATTGAACCTTGTCAGATACAATAAGTTTGATCGGAGTGTCTGCGTAGCTGAAGCTTGGCATCTCAGGCACTAGGATAATTCAGTAGATGATGCCCTTTTCCTGGTTAATAATGAGGCTCTGTACCTGGGCCTTCAGGTTCTCCTTTCTAGCAGAGTGTATATGTATATGTGTGTGTGTGTGTGTGTGTGTGTGTGTGTGTGTGTGTGTGTATATATATATTTTTTTTTTTCCTATTTCTAACATCTTTGAGTCAGCCTAATTGCAGGATGATGTTTTCACTCCATCAACGATTACAAGCTGTAATGATAGCCTTTCCTAATGTAGTGACAAAATATCATGTAACTTTGCAAATGTTACTTCTAATATAGGCATTGAGTGATTTATAAAATTAATGTGTGTCACACTGCCAATTTTCACATTTTGAATATAACATGCAAAAATAGTACCTTTTAAATGATGACATATGCAATATAAAATAGAATACAAAATGCGAGTAGAAATGTAAGCTCAGAGACACAGCAGATTGTAGTAGCTGAAAATAGGACCAGGCTGCATGGCGTTTTGATTGTTGGCTCTGAGCTTGCTAATGATGTGATCTTGGGTAATCGCTTGGCCTCCCTGTGCCTCAGTCGCCTGTTCTATTGCACTGGGATATGACTGGGTGTCAATGAGGTAATGAATGTAAAGTGTAGTGTGTGGCACAGTGTAGGCAGAAACTTAGATTGGATTGGACTGGATTCTTCCTTATAAAGAGAAACTTGATTTCCCCATTCCGTAAGGGCTGTAAGCAGGTCTGTCTACCATTGGACCCTTTCTTACTTGACCCTGGAAGAGGATGCTGTGGCAGCCCACCCAGACTCTCTTTAGGATGCAGGTACTTATTCTGGCAGCTGCTGGAGTGTTGCCTGCTGAGGCTCACAGCTGAGTCCCTCCGCAGGAAGTGCCTTGGGCCACAGGGATCTGCCAAGGCTGAGGTCTTCCCGTAGAACATCTATTTCCCATGATGGGTAGACTTGGGGGTACAAAGGTTGGGCTCCTTTATCTCAATGCAGGGCAATTCTGAAGGGCATTGCCACATCCAGCACTCCACGTGGGCTGGTCTGAGCTTGGCTGGAGCCCCTGTGTGTGTGTGCATCGCAGCCTCGCAGTTCAGACTGTATTTTATTACGTGAACACGTACGTTATGTTTTAACTGTTTTCCCACGTGGCATCTGTTTGGGGGCTTCACTCGGGTTTCTTTGGCATTACTGCCAGAGGTATGTGCTCATGATCTGTGCCTGCCTTTCGAGTTCCCACAGCCCTCTCTCCTCTCCATGATTCCTACTAATTTGATTTTATGCAACACTTTCCATCTTGAACTTTGCTCCATAAAGCACCTCTTTCCATCTCCCCCTTCCCATTTTCACAACAGGATATGAAGGGAGCACAGGGCACTGTGAGGGCTGGAATGGGAGAGGAAGAGCCCAGGGCCCCAGCCAGCTGTGGAAATGCCGTTTCAACATTCTTCTAGCCCTCCAGTGGTGCTCAGCATTTTCCTGGCACAAAGGGCTTGCTTGACTCAATGAGACACACCTGGATTTCTAACCCAAGGCACTTTGTTGCTAGTTTGTTAGCATTCCCACACATCCACAAAAGACTTCGGAGGATTTCAAGGAGGAAATTACAAGGGCAATAGAAAAAAAATAATTAGTCCATTCAATGCATTGGCCAAATTTGAACAACCTCTTTGGATGTTTTCAACATGGAAATTGGAAAAGGAGTCTTTCGGGGGGCCACAAACATCCAGAGAAACCAAGTATAAGAAACAAGAAGCAAGTTACTTTGCTTGGCCATTTCTACTGTAATGCTTTGAAACTGAATCAGGGATTCAGATTTGAAAAAGGGTGCCATGTGCTAGTATAGAAAACCTAGGAGAAATTCACTTTGCGATGTTGAGAAGCAAATATCATGATAATAATATAAAATTAAATAATAAACTTAATACAAATGACACCTAAAAAACCCAAATATTAGACATATCGATATGATCTTGCTCCATGCCAAGAGCTGTGTCTTCTCTCAGTTATTCCTCACACAGCTGTGTGAGAAAGGCACTTTCCAGCCTGAGTGTGAACACCCAGTGCCGCTGAAAGTCTCTGCCACTTGTCTAAGGTCCTATGGCTCATAAGTAATGGAGCTGGAATTCCCATTGGTGTCTGCTTGACTCAACAGCCTACATTGTTAAGGTGGTTTTTTTTTATTTTTTATTTTTAGGGGACAGGTCATCTTAGAGGGGAGGGTGTCTTTCCAAAACTTGGCAAGCTGTGAAGAATTCTGAGTGGTATATGTTGACTTCTAAAAGCTGTTGTTTCACCATTGATTTCTAATTTTATTGCCTTGTAGTTAGAGAATTCAGTGCTTGGTATTGATTGCTTGGTTGAAGCTTCTTTTGTGGTCCAGAACATTGTCAATTTTTGTGAATTATCCACATGTGCTTGAAAAGAATGTTTACTCTATTTGTAGGATGTGTCTGTTGGATCAATATTGTTTATTTTGTTGTTCGAATCTTTTATTGCCTTACTTTTTTTCCCTGCTTGATCTATCAGTTTCTGAGAGAAGTGTGCTAAAATATCCCACAGTGATGCTGGATCAATTTATCCTCTCAATTCTACTAATTTTTCATATATATTTTGAGACTGTGTAGTTGCATTTATACTGGGTCAGGATTGTTATATCTGCTTGGGGAATTTTTTCTTTCATCATTAAGTAAGCCCCTATTTTATCCCTAAAGACACATTTTGCCTTGGTATAATTTGATATTATCATATCGCCTTTCTGTTAGTATTTTCTTTCTTTATCAAACTTAGCTAATAATATAAAAAGCAGATTTGTGTGTGTCTCTGTGTGTGGGGAGTATATTTTGCTTCGTTTTGGGAATTAAGTTAATTTTAATTAAGTTCTGTTTTGCACAGAACAGCAAAAGGCTAATGATAGCCGAAACTTCCCAAAGGAAGAAATATGGTGGAAGGGATTGGTCTAGAAGACTTCAAGATTTCTTTTAAAGTTAAAAGAAGTAAGTAGTAAGGTATTAGTTTAAGGATAGAAAAATAGGCCAATGGATCTAAATAAAAATAGATTTCATACACATGGAAGCTTAGTTTCAGACAAAGTTGGCATTGCAGATCAGTGGGAGAAAGGTGGGCTTTTCAATAAATAAATGGCACTGGGTCCATATAAAAATATGTACTTGAATTCCTTCTTAAAATCCAAGAAAAATTAAAGTGAAAGTTCAAATCATAACACTTTAGGAGACAAAATAGGAAAATATATTACGATCTTTAAGAAAAGATCTCCTAAAATGGTAGCAAAAATCTCAAAATACAAAGAGAAGATTTTTTATTTGACTACAGTAAAATTAAAAATTTTTGTTCACCAAAAACTGTTATAAATAAAGTGAAAAACACCAAGAAAACGAGAGGAGATATTTGCAATACATGTCTTTGATGAATAATTAGTATCTGTAGTAAATAACTCCTCTCTAAAACTCAGTAGAAAAATGAACAAAAATTAAACTGGTACATCACAGAAGAGTGACCTCCATGGCCAGTAAGCATATGAAATGATGATGATCAGCCTCATCAGTATCCAAACAGTTACAAATTCAGAAGCACAGTAAAGACCATGTTTCACCTATCAGTTAGTAACATGAGAACATCTGAAAATATCATGTTTCGTAAACAACTTATAGTACATTATGACCTAGCAATTCCATTCCTAGACATATAACCTAAAGAAATGCTTGATTTTGTGTACCAGGAGATTTGTTTAAGACTTTTCACAGCAGAAATGTCTGTATTAATAAAGACCAGAAATAATCCAAATAGATGTCGACTGGAGAATGGCCAAATAAATGTTGATGTAATTATAAATGAAATTCTGTATAGCAGGGATTCTATATCCCTGTGATGGAGATGTCTCATGTGAGCCTATGTCCTGTCATGGCCACATCTCCATGGGATACTGTATCCCTATAATGGCTACGCCCAGTATAATGGCTGTGTGACCCTGGGTTTCTGCGTGGGTTTTAAAATCCCAACTTCAGCCCCTAGAACCTGTATTAGTCACAGGTTCCCTTGATTTACCATGGCGGTCAGTAGCTTCCCCTTACTGCTCTGCCTGTTAGTTTCTGGCACTTGGGGATATCCTTTTCACATTTAGTTTTGAATTTTACATTGTGTAAAGAATGTTTTAGCAAGCATTTCTATGAATTTGTAGTAGGAGGAGGCCTATCTGCATTAACAGTGTCACAAGAAGTGCTGCCTGCCATCTGTATCTATCCTGCCTGTTCTAGGATTCAATGCTTTGCCAAAACCATGTCATTTCGCCCAAGTTCAGCTGTTATTTCTGCCAGCAGATAAGAATGGGATCTTTATGAAACCCTTTTAGACTTCTCTTTTATTTATAACTTTGTTCCTCTTGCTCAGAAAGGACATCGAAAAAATCTGTAATTTTTTCTTTTTCTTGTTAGAGACAGGATCTTGCTCCATCACCCAGGCTGGAGTGCAGCATTGCAATCATAGCTCAGCGTAGCCTCAAACTCCTGGGCGCAAGTGATCCTGCTGCCTCAGCCTTTCGAGTAGCTGCGACTAAAGTCATGTGCCATCATGCTTTGCTAATTTTTAAATTTTCTGTAGACCTGGGGTCTTACTATGTTGCCCAAGGTGGTCTCAAGCTCCTGTCCTCAAGCAATCCTCCCTCTTGGCCTCCTAGTGCTGGGATTACAGGCGTGAGACACCATGCTTGTCAAAAATCTATAATTTAGAAACAATTCTTTTTCATCTCTTTTAGACCTAGCTCTGTTATTTCCACTCCAATCTGTATGATGACTTACCACGATAAAGGTATTTTTAAAAGTCTTTTTTTCTGTCAGCTATCCTAAGATAAGTAACTCCTCTCGAAAACTCAATAGAAAAATGAACATCTGAAGAATCATTTTCACATTTCTAAAGAATTAAAGGTAGACTTGTGAAAAGAGACCAAGAATGATAGCAGAGGTATTCTGTAGTTTTATGCCCAAGGCCAAGATTTTAGAATCCGGTCACAAGCCTATTTGCGCTTTTCTTTTGTTTTCTTTTTCTTTCTCCTCCCCGCCCAACTCCTCCTCCTCCTCCTCCCCCCGCTCATTATCTTCTTATTCTCCGTCTCCTTTTCCTTCTTATTCTCCCCTTTCTTTCTCTTTCTCCTCATCCTTCTTCTCTTCTTGCTTTAAGAGTCTTTTAGTGTACTCTGAAATTCTTTAAAAAGGCTAGCCCATAGGACACATCCACCTAAGAATTATTCAAATTTAGCCAGTCTGGGGAAGCATTTTGAGACATCTTAGGTAAAATAAATTCCATCTGGTTGTACCAAATTGCCAGAGTGGCAATATTAATATCAGAAAAAATATATTTCAGAGAAAAGAATATTATCAGGAATAAAGAAGGTCATTTACATACATCAAGAGAACATAACATCCTAATTGTTTATATACATAATAATACAGCTTCAAAATACATAAAGCAAAAACTGACAGAATTGCAAGGGAAAATAAACAAAAGCATAAGTATAGTCAGAGATTTTGATACTCCCACTGAATAATTGATAGAACAAGCAGACAACACATCAAGGATATGGTAGCCTTGAACAACCCTATCAAGAAACGTGACTTGATTGATAATTTTACAGCTCATTTCCCAATATCAATAGAATACACATTCTTTTCAAGTGCACACAGGAACATTTATTAAGATAAACTATATACTGAGCATATAACAAGTCTCAATAAATTTAAAAGTATTTCAGTAATCACAGTGGAATTAAATTAGAAATCAATGACAGAAAAGTCTCTGGCAAATACTCAAATGTTTGTAAACTAAATAACATACTTCCAAATAATACATTGATCAGGAAGAAATTAAAAAAGAAAGTAGAAAGTATTTGAAATACATTAAAATAAAAACACAATGCTTTAGAATTTGTGGGATGCTGCTAAATAAATTTAGTGCTATTTATAGCACTAAACACCTATATTAGAAAAAAGAAAACTCAAAAATTAATGACCTCATCTACTACCCTAAAAAATAGAAAAAGAAGAGCAAATTGAATTAAAGAATGCAGAAGAAAGGAAACAATAAGTTTCAATGCAGAAATCACTGAAATTGGAAACAAAAAGTAATAGAGAAAAATCAAAATGATATAAAAAGCTTGTATTTTGAGATGATCAATAAGATTAAATCTGTAGCAGACTGATCGGGGTAGGGGGAGAAAACACAAATTATCAATATCGGGAATGAGAGAGGTGACACAGAGCCTACAGCTATTGAAAGGCTAGTACAAGAATATTATTAATAACTCTATGCCTAAAATTGACAACTTAGATGAAATAGACAAATTTCTTGAAAGACTCAAATGATCAACATTCATTTAAGAAGAAACAGATAACTTGAATAACCCTACCCAAGATACTGCATTTTTAGTAAAAAAATTTTCGTATTAAAAAAAGTCAATGTTCAATGGCTTTCTGGTGAATTCTACCAAATATTTAAAAAATATACCACACTTACACAAACTCTTTCAGAAAATGGAAGAGGAAGGAACACTTTCTAACTGGTTTTATGAGACCAGCGTTAACCTGATAGAAAAACCAGAGAGGGTCATTATAAGAAAAGAAAAGTACAGACTGACATCTCTTATGAATATATATGTAAGCATTGAAAAAAAAATTTAGCCAATTATTACCCAGTGATATGTAAAAAAAGTAACACATCATGACAAAGTTGTCTTTATCCCAGGAATTCAAAGTTGATTTAATGTTCAAAATTCAGTTTAATTCATTGTATTAAACTAAAACTAAAAAACCATATGATCAATTCAGTATATGAGAAAAAGCATGTGACAAAATCTAAAATCTATTCTTGATAAAAACTTTCATCAAAGTAGAAATAGAACACATCTTCCTCAACTGAACAGGTATCTGCAAAAAACCTACAACCATCAAATACTCAATGGTGAAAGACTGAAAACTTTTTCCTCAGTGACAGGAACAAGACAAAGATGTCCACTCTTATCACATGTTTTCAACATGTGGCTAGATGTTCTAGCCAGTCGAAACAGACAAGAAGAAGAAATGAAAGGTATCCGTACTGGCAAAAAAGAAGTACAATTGTCTTTGTTCACAGATAACATTATCTCTTAGAAAATCCAGTGGACTATACACTATTGATTTCAAAACTTACTATAAAACTACTATAATTAATACAGTATGTTATCAATGCAAAGATAGATAAATAGAAAAATGGAACAGAATAGGGAATCCAGAACTAGACCCATATATATGGAGAACTGATTTTTGACAAAAGTATAAAGGCAATTCAGTGGTGAAGTAGTAGTCTTTTCAACAAATGGTGCTAGAACAATTGGACATGTATATGCAAAACAAAACAAAACATTCAAAACGACTTGGTCTTACCTCATACCACATGGAAAAATTAGCTCAAAATGGATCATAGACCTAAATATAAAATAAAATAAGATTTCTAGGAGACAATATAGATAAAATCTTTATGACTTTTGATTAAGCAAACATGTCTTAGATACAACACCAAAAACATGATCCATGAAAGAAAAAAATTAATAAATTGGACTTCATCAAATTAAAAGTTCTGATCTTTGAAAAACACTGTAGGAAAATGAAAGGACAAGCAAGAGTCTGAGAAAAATATATTTGCAAAACCTATATCAGATAAAGGGATTATTTCCAGAGTATACAGAGAACTCTGAAAATTCAAAAATAAGAAGACAACCGATTAAAAACATGGAGAAAAGATTTAATCATACACTGCAATGAAGATGTATGGATGTCAAATAAGCACTTGGAAAGCTGATCAGCATGATTAATTATTAGGGAAGTGCGGATGAAGACTGCAATGAAATACCACTACCTACTGATTATAATGGCTAAAGTTAAAAAGACTGACCATATCAAATGTTGGCGAGGATGTGGAGAATCTGGAACTCTCATACACTGTTGGTAGAAATGTAAAATGGTACAACCACTTTTGAAAACTGTTTGGTAGTTTCTTCAGATGTTAAACATCACCTATGCTATGTGACCCAGCCATTCTGCTCTTAAGAGTAGAATTTACATGAGGGGAATGAAGGCATAGGTATGTACAAAGATTTGTATTCAAATGTTTAAAGCAGCTTTATTTGGAATAGCCTCAAACTGGAAACAACCCAAATATCTATCAACAGGCAAAAAGATACATTGTGCTATATCGATACAGTGGAATACTACTCAGCAATAAAAATCAACTGGATGCACATTGTGATGGCTCTCAAAATAGTTATGCTGAATGAAGAAAGCCAGATAAAAATAGAGTACATATTGTATGGATACATTTATCTAAAATTCTAGGAAATCCAACCTAATAGATAATGATAGAAACCAAATCAATGGACACCTGAGCTCATGGGTGCTGGTGGAGTGGGAAGGGGCAGGAGAGGATTACAAAGATGCAGGAAGCAGTGTCTTGATTGTGGTGATGATTTTATAGGTGTACAAATATGTCAAAACTTATGAAATTGCATACTTTAAATAGATGCAGTTTATCATATATCAATTATAACTCAATAAGAATGTTTAAAAACCCCACAGAATTATTCTTCATATCATGAAGAAATTGATGTTCAGAGGCTATTTTGCTTAATGTCACATAGGAAAAATATCCAGCTTATGTGCTTTACATATTTTGACTTAATCCTGATAACAGTTTGCAAAGGCATATGTTACTTTTCCCATTTACAGAACAGAAAAATGAGACTGATAGAGTTTAAGTAACTTGCCAATAATTACATAATTTGTGGTTACACTAGGCTTTGACCTGTATCTCTCTGATTCCAAAGTTTGTGTCTTCTTACTATTGAGCATCTTAACATCTTTGGCCTCTAGGCATGATCTCGAGTCCTTATACTTTAAAAAAAGGAAGGAATGAAGGAAAGAAAGAAGGGAGGAAGAAAAATCACCACTGAACCTTGAGAATTTCCCCCATAAAATGCCTCTGGTTTACCCAGAGGAGGATGTCTGAATGCTTACTGAGACAGTTTGGAAGTGACCTAAAGGGCTGAATGATCTGAACAGGGGAGTGATTCCTGTGGCTGGAGAATCCAGAAAAAGCCCCAGAAAGAGTCAAGATTGCAATGAATCCTGGAAATGGGGAGTGATTTGTTGGTGAAGGGATAGGTATGAGGCTGGGGGTCCACCTGGACCATCTGCCTCCTCTCTGCCCTCAGCAACATTGGGCTGCTGATAGAGGTGGAATTCTGGCATTTTGTGTTGGCTGAGCAAGAATCTACTGTTCATGTGTGAACATCTCCCCTGTAGATCCTGAGCCCTTTCGGGTCAGTGCCTGTAACTCATTTTTCTTGGTTCCGTGTCCTCTTTGGTACTTTGCCAGAAGTCAGTGTGGAATAGGGTCCTAGGTGAGAGAGAGGGGCACAAAGTGTGGAGAGAGGTGTCGTCTCTCCTCAGTTGCAGTAGTAGCACTAAGTCAGGCCTGAGGCTCCCACAGTCCCTTAGCTAACAAACAGCTCCCCAGAGCTGCACTGTGAAGTTCACAGGGGCTCTATGGGACACCATGTTTCACTTTGGAGCAGACTCAAATATGAGCAGCACAAAGGCATGAACTACCCTCTTAGGCTTTGTCCACACAGGCACCCTCAGGTGGATGTTTTCATCGGTTAATGTGCTGATTCTCTTTTTGCAGATTTCTTCATAATCATTCCAGCACCTTTCATAGGCACCTCTCGTAGGCTCTTAACTATCTCATGTGATTCTCCAGATGAATCCACCCTGCCTCTGCTAGGTGTCAGATACTGGGCTAGGTGCGATAGTACCTCAACATTCAAAAGTCGGAGGGTACACAAACAGCAAGAAAAGCACAAAGACAGTTTGGCATGATTGGTTTAACTGTATACTGGAGCCGTGACAAGGCAGAGTGTGATTAATTGCCAAGTGAATTATGTTAAATCGGTGCTCTAGGGGTTCAAAAGTGGGAGGTAAGAGTTGTCAAAGGGCCTTGCAGAAGATGCAGAAACTGAAGAGGGATTTGGAGCCTGGGTAGGCTTTAAACCACCCAAAAGGAAGTCAGAGGGTGCATAAGACAGGGTGAGCAAAAGCCTGGAGGGGCAGTGCACACTCCATGTTTAGCAGACAACGGGTAAACCGGTTGGACAAGAAAGGATTTTTTTTTTTTTTTGGTGAGGTGGATTAGGGCTCAAACATCATTAGCGACAACAACAAAAAAGCAATGACAATGAATATTTATTGAACACAGTCCTTGTCAAACACTGAGCTAAGCACGTAATAATCATAATCACAATTAATTCTCACAAAATCTTATGATGTAATCAGGGCCCTTATACAGTGGTTTTGGGGAATGAGAAAATGGTGCCCCCTGGTAAGCACACATCATGGGAACATGGTTTGGAGCTACTGAGCAACTTTTGGGCAGTGCACAACTGCACTTGGAGTAGAAACATAACATTTACCAAGTGTAAACTATGGACCAGGCTCTGAGTTAGTGCTTCACATGTATACTAACTTTCTTACTCCTTGTAAGTACCCCATGGAGTATGGACTGTTTCTTTCTTCATTCCATGCAATTCCACTTTTGCAGGATGATCCCGGTAAGGGAAATTGAGGCAAATTGTGGAAGGTTTTCACTGGTGGGCTTGGGAAATAGGCCTATGAGACTGTCCGCCCTGTCACTTGGTGAATTCCTGGCAAAGCCCCGGGCAGGGCGTCTCACGCATTTACTGTATTCCTGCTGAGAGCACGTTCGCGTCCTCCATCCTGCCCTTCCTCCCTCTTCAGCCTCTGCTTCCTCCTCTTCACAGTCACCGGCCTCCCGGGACACCCAGCGTGAGGCCTGTGTTCCCGAGCTCCTTGAAGGTGGGGCGGTTTCGCTGGTCTGGGTCTTGACGCCAGCAAGCACACACTTTCAGACTTGGCAGCAGTTATGTCACTGTTTCCCAAGGAATCTTCCTTCCCTTCCATTTGCTCAGTTTAAAGAGCTCTACCTTGGCAGACCTCGCTTCTGGTACTTTGTGTCTTTGTCTTTCTGAATTTTATCCAAATCGGAGCCTCTGGAATCCAGCCCGCTGCCAGCACCGAGCCCCCAGACTCGTGAATGAGGCTCCCTGGGATCATCTGTTGCTAACGGTGTTGTCTCAGTTGACTCCATGTGGAGCAAACACAAGCCGGGCAGTGGTGGCTGTTGTTTTTAAGCCACTGGATTTTGAGGTTGTGTGTGATGCAGTGATAGATGAGTGGTACGGTATATAAAAGGAGAGGAAAGCTCTATTAAAGGCCTAAAAAGAATGATTTATTTGTTGATAACTCTTTAAGAGTATAGAGTGACTTAACAACAAGTCCACTCTCTGTTCTTGGCTGAGAGTTAATTTGTTCCACAGAGAAGTGTGATGAACACAAAGGATATTGAAGAAAACCCTTCCTCTAAAGAAATTATTATTAAAACAAACCGTTGAGTACCCACCATCTCCCCAAAGTCAACAGCTAAGCCAGAATAAAGGATGTCCTTGAGAATAATGACAAATGATTTTCTTTATTTAGACGTTTCTTTGAAAACTGCCTGGCTTGTTGCTCTCTCCGTACAGTTGCAGGATGGAAACATAAATGCGGAGCCCACACAGTAAGGTGGGTGCACCTCTCCATCGCCTTCTTTGCAACAGGAGTTTGGAAACACTGGAAACCATTGTATCTATGTCTGTCATACGCATGTACACCTTTATTTAAATTCAGCAAGCACTTATTGAGCACCCATTATAAGTAAAGGTAGATCTTATCTGTGATAAGCAGAGAGACAGTCTGGATAAATTAGATCTATACAAATTCTCCAAAGCATTAAAAAAAACAAACAAACAAACAAAAAAAAATGAATCTTCACCTTCTTCAGAACTCCTAAACAATTCTAATATGTCCTGACCCCAGTTTCTGGAGTGGCAGTTAGTTGGTGGCATCTCCATAAATATTTGTTGAACGGATGAATGGATGAATGACTAGAGAAGCTTTAAAAGGGAGGCCTAAAGGAAGGCTAATGAAAAGAACCAAGGACGTTATGGGGGGAGGGGAAGGAGAATAATTTAAAAATAATAATCAACCTCTGGGTGATGGGGTTGGCTGAGCTTTCCTCAGTTAGGCAAGTTGTTCTCTACCAGAAAGAGCTTCCGTATCTTAGAGCCTTCAAACACCAGGCCTGAAGGGAAGCTGAGCTCAGATGGCACAGCAGTGTGTGAAAGCATGAATTTTAGCTGTGCTGGTGGTGTGTGGTGTACAGACCTGGACTCTGCCCTCGACAGACTGCCTCTGTGGTTGTATGTCCAACTGTCAACAGCCCCTTTCCAGGGGACAACATCAGAGAAACACAGAGGTGGTTGGTGAACATCTGGAAAAATCCTAGGAACAGCCCATGGGATAAATTGGAGTGTCTGGAATGTTCAGGCTTTAAAAAAGGCTCACAGGGGATTTGAGGATTTTCTTCAGGATCTGAACTGCTCCATGTGGGAGGGGCTCACCTTGCTCTGCACGGCCCCAGAGGGCAGACGGAGGACCAGCACTCAGAAGTTACATCTCCGCAGGATCTGTAAATACAATTCTAAGTGGGGTGATGGTGCCAGATCCCCACGCAGGCCCTGTTCTGGAGAGATGTTCTTTTAGCTATTTAATGGCCCAAAGGAGTAGGGCTTTTCAATAGATCAAAGGAGAAAGATGTCTCAGGGGAGCTGGAGGTGGATTGGAAGGCATCCTTACCAAGGGCATTGAGAACAGATTCTGGGGCCAGATGGCCTGCCTGGGTTAGAATCCAGCTTTATAGTTTCCTATTTAGGACAAGTGACTTAGCCTCTCCATGACTCGGTTTCCTTATGTATAAAATGTGAATAATGACGAGTACCTGTCACACTGGGTTGTTTGAGGCCCACCACTCAGAGCAATGCTGGTGTTTGGAGAGCACACACAAGTGTTGGCTGTTGTTCTCATCATTCCTGCAGGAGGGACAGGAAACAGAAGTCTGATAGTCAGGGCACGTTCTCTCCTTTCACAAGGGCGTGGCATTTTACAGTGCACAAACCTCTTTCATGTGTATCAGCAACCATGTGGCATAGATAGGGTCTATATTATTAATATTATCTCCAGGGGAGAGGTGAGAAGACAAGTTCGGGTCACAAAGACTTTGCAAGCGAGGCAGGAGAGAGTCCTGGCATGAGCTTGAGTCTTTCGGCTAAGTCTGGCCATCATTTCCCAGCACCGAATTGCCTCTTCCTTAGTTTCCAGTTTGACAGTACAGCTGAACAGCAGGATCTTTCAGATGAATCTGGATAAACGCCTACATTCAGTTTCACGGAGTGTAGTCATCTCCATCCTCTGGTCAGAATGTGAGGAACAATGCACCTGTGATTTACATTGCGACATTTTCCCCTTAAAAGTAAATAATTAACTCATAAAGGAGGTTACCTCTTGGCACACACATTTTCCTTATAAAATTTTTATGCCACGTATTTCAGCTGTGTTGATTGAAAGTCAAATTATGAGCCTCGGGGCAAATGCAATATGAGGTTTCTAAGAGCCTTCCTGAAATTATTACCAGTTTTCCTATTTTAAGTTCCATGAATTCATCTCAGTTCAAGAGTTGATTATACAAAACATGAAATGAAATGATAAATATGTTCCCAGGTTTTTCCCTTGCAGATCTAATGAGGTCAGTGCTACAGATGCCAGGAAGGATGCTCAGCTCTTACAACTTCCCACGTCCCCCATCTCACTCGACCTGAGCTGCTCAGTCGTTGAGCATGGTAGCCATTCTATGGGGAAAGAATGTTTCCCATCTCATAATGAAAAAAGTGAGCCCTGAACACTAGGAGTTTTGTGACCTGGAAGGTTTCATTTTTTTCCTCTCTAAGATGCAAATTAAATGAGATAATGTATATAAAGCATCTACAGTATCTGACCCATAGTAACTGCTCAATAAGTGCTTTTTAAAAAAATGGCAGGCAGGTGGGGCACAGTGGCTCATGCCTGTAATCCCTAGCACTTTGGGAGGCTGAGGTGGGAGGGTCATTTGAGGCCAGGCCAGGAGTTCGAGACTAGCCTGAGCAAGAGCAAGACCCTGTCTCTACAAAAAATAGAAAAACTAGCTAGGTGTGGCGGTGCATGCCCCTAGTCCCAGCTACTTGGGAGGCTGAGACAGGAGGATTGCTTGAGCCCAGGAATTTGAGGTTGCAGTGAGCTATGACGATGACACCATTCTAGCCCAGGTGACAGAGCAAGACTTTGTCTCAAAAAAAAAAAGTCATGCAGAAGAATCAAGAATAGTCATGGGGTTGTCTTCACCATTCTAACAGCTTTCCCAGGGAGATTTCCGCCTTTTGTATTATTCATACTGGTAAATTAAGTTCAGCCTAAAGCTGCCTCCTTACATATTTAAGTTCAGCCTAGAGGTTTCTCGTACATAGCAAACTGTAACCTAACTAGATGTGTAAACAGACCGTCACCTAGTCTTGTACCAATCGCAGAGTTTTGGCCAATCACAGGCAGCCAACTGTTCAAACCATGTTCAAATAAGGCAAATGCCAAGCTGTGACCCTTCCAGCTGTTTTTTCACCTCACTTCTGTCTTCTGCGCATCATTCTCCTTTTTCTGTCCTTAAATATTATCCATTCATGTAGCAGCCCCAGAGTCACTCTGAACCTATTCTGGCTTGGGGGCTGCCCAATTTGCTAATCATTCTTTGCTCAATTAAACTCTGTTAAATTTAATTTATCTGAAGTTTTTCTTTTAACAATCCAAACTCCATTTAATAGTCCACTGTATTGTTTATTCCTTGAAATTGCAAACACTGTGAGCAGAAATCAATCATGTTTCATTTATTGCCGACTAACATTTATTGAGCATATAGTAAACATCAGTAAAACATATGAAATAATTGTTTTCAGAGAGCTCGGTCTGTCAGAGACTCAGACAAGTTAACAGAAGGAGTGGGATACGATTTCCATGTGTTTACTATTCTGAGTCCCTACTATTTTTTCTTTTTTTGTCCTGTGGCACATTCCCTGTTTAAACTAGACCTTGAGGCATTCTTTGCCTCAGGGAAGAGCTGAACACAGAGAGATGTAAGAGTCAGGTCTTGACTTTTGAGTTTCAAAATACGCTTGAAAACTCAATATGCAGACAACAGTTTGATAGAAAAATCTTTCGGATTCTAA
The DNA here is from genome assembly GCA_004363605.1 of Indri indri. Classification (NCBI taxonomy): domain Eukaryota; kingdom Metazoa; phylum Chordata; class Mammalia; order Primates; family Indriidae; genus Indri; species Indri indri. The sequence continues at coordinate 81 of RJWJ010007705.1, read as the reverse complement.
AAGCTTAGGAATTTGGGATTCCAGAAGTCTTTGCCGTGAACGGACTCAGGGTCTAGAGAATATAATATCAATCAGAATTAG